>CM073770.1:2202484-2447484 GCA_037158775.1 Hetaerina titia | reverse complement strand
GAAGATTAATAAATATTTCGACAGGGTGATTTGGGGGTAAAGGTTTAGGCTCAAAGTGGGACGGCGGGCGGAACTTAGTTAAGGCGCTGTGTATGGGAGCGGGAGGATTAGAGTTGGCGGGTAGCGAAGACCAGAAGTGTCGCCATCTTAGATTTCTAGCGAAATTTATAGCGTCTGAGAGGATGGTAACATGATTGACTTTGGGGGTGGGGGAGAAAGAGAGGCCTTTACTTAGTAGTGAAACTTGCTGCTGGTTCAGGGTAAAACTGGAGAGGTTCAACACGTGTTCGGCAGTGTCGCCTGTTTGGTCGACTGACGGGGAAGGGGTAGCTTGAGAAAGGTTTTTTTGGTCGTGACGGCTGGGCAGATTTCTGGAAATCGGTAGTGTACGCGTGATCGGTTGCATTAGCGGAGTCGGTGGGGCGGGTGGGGGTAGGTGCAACATAGTAGCTAAATCAGGTTTATGGAGGTGAAGGGGCGGGGAAGGAGGGTTAGGTTTCACGAGTTGGAGAGGTAAGGCAAGGCCCTGCCGGAAATAAGAAGCACAAAGATTGGAGAATTTTCTCAGAGCTTTACTACGTCGTAACTCAAGGGAGCAAAGAGCAGATTTAAGAATTCGGCTAACATAGGGAAGGAAATGTGGGGAAGTGAGAGAAATAATATTAATGAGGGAACGCGTGGAATTGTGATATTTATGCATCAGGCTAGTATATTGATTTCGGATGTACGTGCAGAAGAGAAATGACTGCTGAAACTTCATGGTATGAAGACCGGGGTGTAGGGCTGGAGGTAGGCCTGATATAGGGAACTTGATGCATAAACCATTGGGCACGATGCCCAATGCGATGCATGCCGAAAGAAATTCAGAGTGGCAAGTGTATTGAGCGAGCTTCAGAGAGAATTTTTTGATAAGGCGTAACCAAGGTGGTGTAGGGTCAAAGTCATTCATCATAAAGGAGGGGAAAAGTGGACAAGTAGGGTGTTGAGATGGAGAATAAAATGGAAGAGGAAAATTAGAGAAACAGTGGTGAAGGGAAGGATAGGACACTAAAGAAGACGGAGAAGAAGAACGACTCCGAAGAAGACGGAGCTCAAGTCCGTCGAAATTATCAAGATAATATTGTGAGTGTTCTTTTTATGTGTTCTCGTGCTGTGTGTTACTGTCTAAGTTTTTTATTCAACACTTCCGTGTTACTTCGAAGAAATCATCTATATATATATATATATATATATATATATGCGCCACCTACTTCCCTGGCATCCAGTCCCTTAAATTCATCCTCAAAGACCTGTACCCCATCCTCAAAAATCACAACGTTTCGTCCAACCTTCTTCCTAAATGCCCTTCTGTTACCTTCAAACGGCCCGCCAACCTATCAGATCTCCTCAAATCCACCAAGCCTCTTTCCAAATCCCCTCCCACCCCCAGAATCACACCCACTCCGTGCTTGCAAGCTAGATGCAAAACTTGTCCTATTTTCACCACTCCACCCCTCTCCATCCCACCTTTTAACTCTCTCCCGCCCTTCCCCCACTCCTCATGCACATCTCAGAATGTAATCTATCTTCTGACTTGCAAACTCTGCCCGGCATTTTATATATGCCAGTGCTCTACACCCCTGAACCTCATGGTGAACAATCATCGTGCCTCATGTAATCCCTCCTCCCCGTCTGCGGGTCTTCCCATCCCAAAACATGCCTCCCACCACTACACCCCCTTCAACCACTGTTACAATGTTTCCGTGCTAGCATCCCTTCCCCCATCCGATAACCCTATAAAATTAAAAACAATGGAATTGGCATTTATATGGCTGTGTAAAGCCTATCAACATCCGGGTCTGAATGTCGTTCACTAAATGGGAGGGGTGGGGCTGAGGTGGATGGAGGTGAATTTGTTTCTTGCGAGGTGGTGGGACAATTTATTCATCCGCATACATTTTGTCATCCTTGTCCTGTGTTTTGACTTGTCAAGCCCTTATGATGACTTGGTGAGTTGATGCCTTGGTCATGGGTGTTGTGGGATCTGTGGATGAATTGTTAGTTTTCTGTGTCGCTTGTTACTATTTCCGCATCCTCCTTATTCCATCTCTGCTCCCCTCTGGCCTCCCTTTCCCCCTCCATAACCTCCTCCTTCACCCCTCTCCCACCACCTGTTCCCCGCTCCGCTTTCTCCCCCTCCATATACCCCTCCTTCACCCCTCCCCCACTACCTGTTTTTTCCCCTCTCCCTCGTCCCATACTCTCTCTGCACCGCGTACCCTTTTCCTTAGTCATATCTTATCTTCCGAAGAAGACAGGCTTGAGTCCGTCGAAATTATCAAGATATTATTGTGAGTGTTCTTTTTATGTGTTCTCGTGCTGTGTGTTACTGTCTAAGTTTTTTATATGTGTATATGTATATATAAAAAAATATAAACACAGTAATCAACCCGAAGGTCGGTTTAGTAGGTGATGGTAGAGCTCACCCATGTACCAAGCCCGACGGCGTGTGAATATTCACACATCAGGGTAGGGGGGCCAGTTCCTTTCCCTGTGCCGGTTATGGTTTCCCAGGAAGATCTGGTACCCGAAAAATCAACTAGCTTGGGTGGAGCTGCAGGTGCCCAAAGTGCCTTGCCCGGGAATCGAACCCGGGACCCGGGACAGGTGAACACACGAAACTTTCAGACGGAAAATGTGTGGTTAATAAAAAATAAAGAAAAAAATGAGCCCTCGTTCATTCCTTTTTAGGCGAAAACAAATTATTCTCTGCCTTCAATTAGCAACACGATTGTGATGCTTTTATAACCAGTCTGTTAAGGATGTGAATGAGGTAATTTATGCTCTCTATTGTTTTAATTTAAATAAAGGGGTAGGAAGAAGCGTAGTCAACATAGAGTAAGCAACAGATAGAATGTTACTCGTAGAGATTAAAGCAGAGCCGACGAACTTGGTCATTGGTCAGGTATACATGCCACCGAGCAACCACAAAGAGGAAGAAGTTGATAGGATGTACGATGATTTAGAGGATATCATCGCATGTGTTCCTGCAGGGAAACATCTGATAGTGATGGGGGATTGGAAAGCGACGGTAGGCGAAGGAAGAGAGGGTGGTGAGGTGAGGGACTATGGGTTAGGCACGAGGAATGAACACGGGGAGAAAGCAATTGAATTCTGCAGGAGACAGGGGTTAGTCATCACCAACACATGGTTTAGACACCACAAAAGGCGTAGGTATACATGGAACATGCCAGGGGACTCAGAAAGGTATCAGTTAGATTATATTATGGTGAAGCACAGGTTTAGGAACAGTGTGATAAATTTGCAGTTCCCTAGGAGCGGATGTGGACTCTAACCACAATTTAGTTGTTATGAAATGTAGTGTCCGTTTCAAAAAGATAAGGTAGGGGCGGCGGGTTAGGAAATGGAATGTAGAAGCATTAAATGGATTAACAAGGTAGGAGTATCAACAGGCTGTAGAGGAAATTATGGATGACGGTAAAGAGCTAAGTACTATCGAAGAAAAATGGGAATGTATCAAGAAAGTGACATCGAAAGCCACTGAAGACACTATAGGAACCGTTAAATGGAGAAGGATAAGCAAACTATGGGTAACAGATGAGATGATTGCAAAGATGGATGAGAGAAGAAGATGGAAAAATGTAAACACAGAGTTAGGCAAAATGAAGTACAAAGAGTTAAACAATAAATTGAGAAGGGCCATAAATAAAGCGAAAGAAGAATGGTGGAAACCACAATACGAGAATATGGAAAGTTTGCAGACGAAGGGTGAAATTGGTGCTCTATACAGCAAGGTTAAGTTATTATCAGGAAATAAGAAGGCAAGATCTGTGCTAACAGTTAAAGATAACCGGGGTAAGATAATAGTTGAACCAGAAAAAATCCAAGAGAGATGGAAGGAATATATATAAACACTGAACGGTAGAGAACTTAGGCCGACAAGGTTAGACATAGAAAATGAACATGATGTAGAAGAAGATAGCTTAGGTCCAGGCATAATCGACGATAAAATACAAAGGACATTAAAGGAGATGAAAGCAAATAAGGCCGTGGGGGTAGACAACATTCCTGTGGAACTGTTGAAATGTTTAGGAAAATGTGGGAAGAAGATTTTATATAGACTTGAGTATTTACTATAGATTCATAGTATCTATGAGGAAGGAATTTGGCCGGAAGATTTTGTGAAATCAGTGTTAGTTCCTACTCCAAAAAAGGTAAAGGATACATCATGCGAGGATTACAGAACAGTAAGTTTGATATCCCAAGCAGCTAAAGTTATTCTCAGGATCATCAACAAAAGGATAGAGAGTAAGGGAAATGATTACTTAGGGGATGATCAGTTTGGGTTCAGGAAAGGAAGAGGTACGCGTGATGCCATTGAAGTAATGAGATCACTAGTCGAGAGGAATATAGAATACAATCAGGACGTTTTTGCCTGTTTTGTAGATTTCGAAAAAGCGTTTGATAGAGTGAATTGGGACAAATTAATGCGTGTATTGCAGAAAATAGGAATGGATTGGAGGGACAGGAGACTGATCCGCAACCTGTACATGTCTCAGACTGCTCAGGTGCGAGTGGGGAACTGAGAGTCCGGATGGGCAGTGTTAGGAAGAGGTGTAAGGCAGGGTTGCCCATTGTCACCGGTACTGTTCAATGTATATGTAGAGGAAATGATTAAAGAGGCATGGGAAGAACTGGAGGTAGAAATGAAAGTCGGAGGGGGAATTCGTAAAATCAGTTAGGTTTGCTGATGACCAAGCAATAGTTGCTCAGTCAGCCAAGGGGTTGCAAGCATTGCTGAGTGAATTGGAGGTTCAGTGCGATAAATATGGGATGAGAATCAATATTAATAAAACAAAGGTTATGCGATTTTCCAGAAAGAAAAAGACTAAGCTAAATATTAAAATAGTCGGGGAAAAAATAGAGCAGGTAGAACAGTTTACATATCTCGGAAGTGTTTTGGACCAATACGGTGAAAGTGGTAGGGACGTAAAGAGTAGAATTGCGCTAGGCAAGGAGGCTTTCTCAAGGAGGAGGGAGTTAATGACGGGGACGTTGAGTAGAGATGTTAAGACAAGACTCGTAAAAACTCTGATATGGAGCGTAGCTATGCACGGCGCGGAAACGTGGTCGCTGAAGCAGGAGGATAGACGTAGATGGGAGGCTTTTGAAATGTGGGTGTGGAGAAGAATGGAGAAGGTGAAATGGACCAAAAGGAAAACAAATGAGGAAGTACTAGAAATGGTGGGGGAGGAGAGTGGTTTGTTGAGAGAAATCCTATGGAGGCAGGAAAAATGGATGAAAGGCGTATTGAGCGGTAGTGGAATGTTGAAGAGGTTAATAGAGGGGAGAATGTTGGGCAAGCGAGGTAAGGGTAGAAACAGGATAGGGATGTTGGACGGGATGAAGGGAGGAAAGAAGTACACCGAGATGAAGAGGGACCTGATATAGATTAGTTTGCTAGGTGAGGAGTCACAAAATGTTTATTTGATAGTTGTGTCCATCCAAAAACCTACCTTAACCGGTAGATTACCTAATAATAATATATATATATATATATATTACCGAAAGGAAAACAAATGAGGAAGTACTAGAAATGGTGGGGGAGGAGAGGGGTTTGTTGAGAGAAATCCTATGGAGGCAGGAAAAATGGATGAAGGGCGTATTGAGCGGTAGTGGAATGTTGAAGAGGGTAATAGAGGGAAGAATGTTGGGCAAGCGAGGTAAGGGTAGGAACAGGATAGGGATGTTGGAGGAGATGAAGGGAGGAAAGAAGTACACCGAGATGAAGAGGGACCTGATATAGATTAGTTTGCTAGGTGGGGAGTCACAAAATGTTTATTTGATAGTTGGGTCCATCCAAAAACCTACCTTAACCTGTAGATTACCTAATAATAATATATATATATTTTTTTTTTCGCACATAGAAATAGACATCTAAGGAAAGGGGATAGGAAAACACATAAAAGACCAACACAGGAAAGGTGGGGAAGGCGGTTATATACATATGTATGTGTGTGTGTGTGCCCTGTGTATGTCATATGTGTATTTCTACGCACACACCGAAATATATATATATATTTTTTATATTTGTGTGTGTGGGTTGCGGTAGTCCATGGGGTAGATGGTTGGACTACTGACCAGAGGGTCCCGGGTTCGATTTCCAGGCAAGCCTCTCTGGGCACCTGCAGCTCCACCCAAGCTTTGTGATTTTTTGGGTACCAGATTTTCCTGGGAAACCTTAACCAGCCCAGGGAAAGGAAGTGGCCCCCCTAACCTGATGTGTGAATTTGTCATGCCGTGGGGCTTAGTACTGGGTGAACTCTACCATCACCTACCAAACTGACCTTCGGGTTCAATACTGTTTATGGGGTTTTATATAAAAATGTATATATATATATATATAAAAAAAAACCATAAACACAGTAATCAACCCGAAGGTCGGTTTAGTAGGTGATGGTAGAGCTCAGCCATGTACTAAGCCCGACGGCGTGTGAATATTCACACATCAGGGTAGGGGGGCCAGTTCCTTTCCCTGTGCCGGTTATGGTTTCCCAGGAAGATCTGGTACCCGAAAAATCAACTAGCTTGGGTGGAGCTGCAGGTGCCCAGAGTGCCTTGCCCGGGAATCGAACCCAGGACCCTCCGGTCAGAAGTCCAAGGCTCTACCCACTAGACCACTGCGACCTGCGTATATATATATATATATACATATATATATATATATATATATATATATATATATATATATATGTGTGTGTGTGTGTGTGTGTGTGTGTGTGTGTGTGTGTGTCTATGTATGTACGAGTAGATGTGTGTGTGTGTATAACATTTTTGTGAAAGTCTCACGGACGTGAATAATAATGTAAATGGAATTAGCACTAATAGACAAAGACAAAAACACAGAAACACATATAAAAGAGAAACTCACTGGGTATCGAATTTTAGGTGGTCTAACCACATTTCTCAAGAGGAGGAAGTAACGTGACTGAGGCAAAGGAGGGCCTGGAAGCACTAGATGGAAGGAAATGGTGGGGAAAGAATGGGAGGGGAGGTGTTAGGCGGGAGATTTTTAAAAGGATGGGGATAATATGGAAGGTGTTGGGGGCGGAGGGGGGGTGAAATTTAGTGTGTAAAGGGGACAGTTAGTGTCTGATATTAATACCTGGGCGATTCCAATAATCCAAGAGCCAGATGAAAGCTTGCACTAGTGTTTTTAGTTTCAGTGGAGGGTCTGAGGGTGGGAGGGATGTTAGGATGGATACTGTATAGAATTGGTCAAAGGGAGTGTTGTGTTCGGAGGCATGTTTGGGGATTGGGAGCATACCAATCAGGGAAGAATTCTTGCATGAGGCTCGATGGTTATTGGTTCTAATATTAAGGGGTGTGGTACACTGTCCAATATAAAAGGCAAGGCCTAGTTGGCACTTCAGAAGGTAAACTGCATTGCTGGAGGTACATGAGGAGTAGGGAATTGGTGGGAGAGAGTTAAAGAGTGGGTGGGAGAGGGATGGGATTCTGGTTTGGAAAATAGGACATGTTTTGCATCTAGGTTTATTGCAGGGCCTGGGAGTGGTTTTGTGACAGGGTGAGGATTTAAACTTGAAGTTGTGAATTACTCTTCAGGACAAGGAAAGAAGAAATGGTCTATGCATTTGCATCAGATCTGAAATAACACAAAAGCTCTCTCTTGAATACGAAAGAAAGGTTATTAGACACCAACAACTCATGATGTCCCATGGATTGGGAGAATGAAACAGCTGTCAATATCCAGGATTTGTGATTGGTTGAAAATGCCCAGGCAGAATATGAAAAGTGAGATTATCGTAATTTGTCTTTCAAAATGTGGAATTAGCAATGCACTTGATGGAAGTGAAGATGACATTTGGTGTGAGGAAAATGACAACCCCAGTGAAAATAATTGTGAAATGATTTAGCAACAGTGATGACAAATTTGTGGGATTCTGTGTTGAATAAACAATGATAAAGCTGCTATTTCTTTCATGTAAACATTCCATTGTCTTCATATGAAGTTTTTACATTAAAATATGTTAATCATTTTGATTTTTATGGCCTGATCCAAGATTTTTTTTATAAATTCTAAGCTAAAAAATCACAGTGCAACTTATGCCCTGGGAATAATAGTACTTATTTTTGCATAGTCAGTAGTCAATATGAAATCATATCAGAGTTGTTGCTAACAGAAGTAGTATCCCAACCTCCCTACAATTCCTTCAAAGCTATATAAATACTTTTTTGAATGATTTTTTAAACTTTTTTTTTCGTTTTTTCACTTAGGTGTTCATCTACAGAGGGAAGCCATATGAAAGACTGAGTGATTTCTGTAGCCGAACCCTTAACCAGCTCCCAAATGCTGAGTTAATGAATAAACTTACTCCTCCAGGGGATGAAATAACTGAATCTCCTCATCAATGTATCCTTTTCCAGCATTATTATTTAATATATTATTTTCGCTTGTTTCAGTTTAATTATTCTTAGTGAAATGTACATATATACTACTTTTTCTCCCTTACTTGTGACCAAATTTTGTTTTAAATTCTTAAAATCTTAGGTGTTTTAACTATTAAATATGAATTAAATTTGAAAGATGAGATAGGCCTTTGCTCTGCACTTGATGTTTTGAAACTGTGAGCGAGTGCTTCGTTATAATATTTGTCATAGAAACTGGCAGTCTATTGAGCACACATTTCAGAACCCGTTTACAAATTTAATTATGACTTTTACTCTATTAATTTTTCACCACTTGGAAAAATCAGATACTTAATCACTATCAATTTCCATCCCCCTTCTAGCAAATCTTAATTCACTTATGGTAATTTATTTATAGTTAAAATCATTGAATAATGCCTACGAATGTAAGTACACACCAGTTCACTACTGGGTGTAATTATTAGGGAATACAGGGTTCGTCCGGAAAATAAGTGTACTGAGCTCAGGAAACAAAATTTATTACACTTTTACATATCTTAAGCTAATATTCCTCAAAATAGGACCCTTGTGAGTCGATACACTTGTTCCAGTGGCATTCCCATTCCTGGAACGCTCCCGCGAAGGCATCATCGGGAACCTCTCGAAGACACGTTGTCACAGCCTCTTTGACGGCGTCCAAAGTCCCGTATCGCGTTCCTTTCAAACTCCTCTTTTTCCTTGGGAACAGAAACGTTCTCTATAAAATGTGGATCATTTTTGCAGTGATCCGCAAGTTGTGTCGCGATTTCCAAACGATTGAGTCTTTGATCATCACTGAGCACTTTCGGCACCAACTTTGCACAAATTTTTCACATCTGTAATTGGTCCCTAATAATCTCGTGCACTATTTTTTTTGGCACATTACACTGTTCTGCTATCATCCGAACACTAAGACGACGATCAGAGTTCAGTACATCACGAACTTTTCGCACATTTTCGTCGGTGAGTGTCGTTGATGGGCCTCCAGGCCGTGGTTCGTCGTCGACCTCTTCTCTGCCCTCCACGAACATCTTGTGCCACTGAAAGATCATGTTTCTGGACATGGCTGACTCCCCGTAAGCCTGGTTAATCATACCGACAGTTTCGATAGACGATTTCCCAAGCTTTACCGCAAATTTGATGGAATAACGCTGCTCCAAAAACTTCGGCATCGTGTTCCGTGACGTGGGTCGAGCATGGAGGTTCGCGTTAACAGAGCTCCTCACTACACCACAGCTCAGAGCCGAGTGCCTTTTTCAGCGTCGCTTGCCAACATACCCCCCTCCAATCGCAGCCCGTCAGAGCGGTGCTGGGCGTGCCTGGAGCAGCGGGAAAAAATCAGTGTACTTATTTTCCGGATGAACCCTGTATGACCTGCAGATAAGGTCATCTGCACCATGGAGATAGGTGGCAGTAATTTGGAAGAGGTGGTGTTTTCAGAGAATAGGGGAAGGTCCACTTTCTACGTTAGCCCACCTTAAGCGAGTAATGCCAAAGAGTTTAGCATGCCACGGTTTAGCATCTTATCCGACCACCCAAGTGCTGCACTTGAAGACGTTGCACCCAAGGCAATTTTCATTGGGATATCAATGAAAACTCTTCAATCTGAGATTCAAACTTGGACCTTTGGTGTAAAAATCCAGCAGACTAGCCACTGCACCAACCCACCCTCCAATTCACTGCTTTTAAGCCACTTTAGAATTACCTTGTGTTTAGTTGATACACTAAAGCAAACAATTTTGGTTAGAGTATTTAACCTTGATGGAAAAAAAATTATAATTCTATAAATTATCACTCTTGTGTTTTTTCTTTATGATTAATTCATCACCACATATGTACTAATCTTAACATTCCTCTGAAGATGTCCAAATTAATAAGGTTGACCCAGTCATGGATGAACGAAAGCGATTCTCAGGAAAACCAGTGTGTGAACAAATAATCAGGTACCACCGTGTGAATGATGTTCAGAAGTTTCGTTTCTCCCGTCCTATTCGTCGGAAGGATCCAAATAAAGTCAGGAGGTCAACTGCAGGCTTGGCTGGAGATCTCAACTCCACCCCTAACTCCGAGGAGAATGAATTTGCTAGTTTGTGGCTGGCTCGAACAGTACTTGTGACATCTTATCCTCTGCCAGGAATTTTGAGATGGTTTCCTGTCACATCCGCTGATACTTATGAAATAAGTCCTCTCCAAAATGCCATTGAGACAATGGAGACAACGGAAAAGGTTCTGAAGGATCTTATTGTGGCCCATCGTAATGATGCATCATTGCATTTGAATCCTCTTAGTTTGAAACTGAATGGGATAGTAGATGCAGCTGTCAATGGTGGTGTGGCAAACTATGAGAAGGTAAGAATTTACTCATGAATTGGTTTAACTAGTGATAGGTCTGTTCAATTCTTTGCTTCCTGGATCCTCTGTTTATTTAGGTGGGAATAGGAATTGAAATGCAAAACGTTGATTGTGGAAACAACATTTATTCTAATATATAGTATTTCTGCACTAAAACTTTGCAGAAGATTGTAATATCCATTGCAAAATGTTAGAGATTCCATGGGAGATCAGAAAAGGCAAGAAATCATTTCAATTGGCAAAATATTTCCATGAAGATATGCATTAATTTTCACTCATTAAAAGAATTCACAATGTCCAAAAAGCTATGGTTCCTTAATGAAAATCATGACTCATTTTTCACATCGGAAATTGTTTTGATTTTATGTAATTCAATTTTAAATGCCATCGAATGCTCTAGAAACAAGCTTAAAAGCAGATAGTTTTCCAGTATGATTCTACAGCATCCAATTGATGAGAGAATTTTTATATTTTCCACAATGTGATTTCAACATTGGTTTCAGCATCAGATGTTGTGCATTGAAAAAATATCAGTTATCAAGGACGCTTATAACTGCCATCATATCTTATTTTTGTCATTTGCAGGCATTTTTCACTAGTGACTATGCCACAGATCATCCAGAGGATCTGCGAAATATAGAAAAGCTGAAGAATTTGATTGCAGAGCAGATACCCCTTTTGGAAATTGGTATTCAACTGCATGGTCAACGGGCACCACCATCTCTTCAGCCTTTTCAACAAAGATTGGAACAATGCTTCAATGAAATGAGAGCTAACATAGAACACAAGTATGGTAAAAAGGTGAGAGAACTTTTCTGTGCATGCATATTCATTGTATGAAATTTCCTATGTATGCATTTATTTTAATGGTTAGGAATGAATAATTTCATTAGCCAGGACTGAAAGGGAGCACAGCCACATTATAGTTGTAATATATCTACATGAAAAACACTGAAGACAGTTCAGTTTATCTGAAAAATTTATTTTGAATATGGGAATATTTCCTGAAGTTGAATAAAAATTAACAATTAATTACACAGGCCAACAGTGTTTTTGGTGCCGGAGCTTTTAATGTTGATTTAAAGAACAATTGGGGTGCTGAATCCAATTATGACACTAGTTTTTTCCTATCGGCTCTAGTTTTCAAGATATTGATATGTTGTTACTTACGTAAAAAAATCTTCTACATGATGATATGGGAATATTATATTAATAACACAGGCCAACAGTGGTTTTGGTGCCGGAGCTTTTAATGCTGATTTAAAGAACAATTGGGGTGCTGAATCCAATTATGACACTAGTTTTTTCCTATCAGCTACAGTTTTCAAGGTATAGATATGTTGTTACTTACGTAAAAAAATCTTCTACATGATGATATCGGTATATTATATTAATAATTATCTCATTGGCCTACAATATAGAAATATACATAAAACTTATTGACAGTTTATTGAAAATAAAAGGAACACCGCAGAGTGGTTATAAATTAGTATACTTATAGATTTATTTAACTTTGAAAATTATTTTCCGGAATATATCAAATATTAAAACAACTAATCGTAAGATGTGCCATATCTAAAAAAGTAGAGCTGTTAAATAAAAACAGATTTCATATTTGGATTCAGCTCTACAAATATAGTTAAAATCATCACAAAGATTCCCAGCACCAAAAAAAAAATTTTTTTGTAGGCCTGTGTTATTAATATGAGGTGTGTTCAAAAACTAACGAGAATTTTTTCATTTTGCAGGCTTGGAGAGTCCTATTGTCATTTTTTTTAATTATGTTGGTATACATGCCCCTGAAGTGTGATAAAACTTTCAGCTGTTTTCATTGTGCACTTTGTCTGTGACAGCCACTAAGGTTGGACGTGTTTTGTGAGCTCGGCGATTTTCGTTTGTTAAAAGAAATGGATGAAATTTGTATCAAATTTGAGTAAAAAATGAAATAAAGTGTAACAAAGTGTGTGAAATGTTGACAAAGGCCTATAGTGAGTCTGCTATGAGTAAATTAAGAGTTTACGAGTGGTATAAGCATTTCCAAGAAGACCTTGAAGATAACGAACGCCCTGGACGCCCCACCACATCAACAATCGATGAAAACGTGGACAAAGTGAAAGAAATGGTTATGAACGATCGCCGAATCACAATTAGAGAGGTCGCTGATGATGTTGGGATATCGATTGGGTCATGTCGTGACATTTTTCCAATTGTTTTGGTATAAGACGTGTGGTAGCAAAATTCGTTCCAAAATTGTTGAATTTTGAACAAAAACAGCGGCGAATGGAAGTTGCTCAGGAGTCACTAAATGAAGTAAATGACGATGCAGAATTGCTGAAACGTATTATAACAGGTGACCAAACATGGGTTTATGGATATGATGTTGAAACTAAGGCTCAATCATCCCTGTGGAGGCATTCTGGCTCACCAAGACCGAAAAAGTGCGGTCGAACATGAAAGTTATGCTCACTGTGTTCTCTGATGTTAATGGCGTAGTGTATCACGAATTCCTGCCGCCAGGTCAAACACTCAATAAGCAGTACTACCTACAACTTCAACGCCGATTGTGTGAAGCAATCCAAAAAAAATGCCCGGATCTGTGGAAAAATAATGCATGGCTTTTGCGCCATGTTAATGCACCAGCTCACACCTCATTTCTTGTTCGTGAATATTTGGCTAAAAATAATACTGTAACGATGCCCCAGCCTCTATATTTGCCAATTATGGCTCCTTGTGACTTTTTCCTATTTCCAAAAATTAAGAGAACCTTGAAGGGCCGTCGTTTTACAGCCATAGATGACATTAAAAGCCCATCGCTGAAAGAAGTAGAGGCTATCTCAAAGATCGAGTTTGAGAAGTGTTTCGGGGATTGGGAGAAGCGCTGGCACAAGTGCATAATCTCCAATTTTGGACTACTTTGAAAGTGACAACATCAGTGTATAAGAATAAATAAATATTATTGTCTGAAAAATTAAAATTCTCATTATTTTTTTAACACACCTTGTTTTTAACATTTCAAGCAAAAAGAGAAAATAGGAAAGTCAGTTTAGGAAATTGAACATGAAAGCATTAACTGGATGGACGAGGAAGGAGTATCAACAGGTTGTAGGGAAAATTATGAGTGAGGAAATGGAGCTGGGTACTATAGAAAAAAATTAGAATATATTAAAAAAGGGATATTGAAAGTCACACAAAAAAACTATAGGAATAGTAAACAGGCAGAAGACAAGGGAACCATGGATTATGTACGAGATAATTACAAAGATAGCCAAAAAAAGGAAATGGAAGAATATAAATGAAGAGGTAGTTATATGGAAGTGTAAAGACTTAAATAATAAAGTGATGTGTGAAAGAAATAGGTGAAAGAAGCATTATGGAAGATGCAGTACGAGGATATGGAAGATTTACAGAGAAGGGGCGAAATTGGTGCACTGTACCGAAGGTAAAAGCGCTGTCTGGAATAAAAGGGAAAATTGCTATTATCAATCAAAGATGTGTCTGAAAAAATATTAGTTGAACCAGAAAAGGACCATGGGAGATGGAGGGAATATATAGAGGCAACTATATGGTCAGACATTAGGCCAGCAAAGTTAGGCTGAGAAAGAAAATGTGATGTAGATGAAGATAGCCTAGGTCCAGGCATAATGGATGCCGAGACAGAAATGGCATGAAAGGAAACAATGGGTCACTGATGAGATGATTACAAAGATTGGTGAGAGGTGAAAATGGAAGAATGTAAACAGAGTTGGGCAAAATGAAGTACAAAGGGTTAGACAATAAATTGAGACAGGCCACAAATAAAGCAAAGAAGCATGGTGCAAAACGCAATGTGAGGATATGGAAAGTTTACAGAGAAAGGGAAAATCGCCGAGTTCATAAAACACGTCTAATCCTACTTGCTGTCACAGGCAAAGTCCACAATGAAAACAGCTGAAAGTTTTATCATACTTCAGGGGCATGTATACCAACATAATAAAAAAAAAGTTTGACAATCGGACTCTCCAAGTCCGCGAAATGAAAAAATTCGTTTTGTTTTGAACTCACCTTGTATGTTGCCGTGCCTGGTAGTTGTTGCGCTCTAGTCTATAAAACTCCACTTTTGCATAGTTTTTGGACTTCATCTTTTGAGCGAGAGGTGAGGTTCCTTAGGGCTGATTTGGAGCAGAAGGCTATCTTGTGTCTGAGTCAATGTTTATTAATTTGAGTGAAATATTCCACAGTTATGTGAGTTGTCACCGTTTCTGATCTTATTAACTCTCTGAATTTGTTGCAATGAAATGTATGTTAGCGGATGACTCCATTAAAAGTTACTGTTGCGGCATCTCCCACAGTTTCTTGAAACTTAATTACTAGTCTTTTCTGGCAAAGAGATTTGGTGTACAAGAAATTTGACATATATGAAAAGCTTAATTTCAGTTACATCTGTTTCAGTGTTATTCAATAAGCTAAATTTTTTACTGATTTCCTTCCAAAATCAATAATAATGAAGATTCACTCACTCCTAATCACTATATGGTGGGTGCCCCCTGTTTAGGAATACCTAACCGTGAGCTGAAAGACAAAAAATGAATAGCAATTATACTTAGATCTACTAAGGTCCCTCTTCATATTATGATAAGTGTGTACTACCTTGTTCAAAAAGTTCCCGGAATAACCACCATGTGGCGCTCCCATCGTTTCGATTTGAGTTCTGTTTTTTTTGTTAAATTGGTACATCTGTTGTTGATATTCCCTTTAAATCTTAGTGTCATAACTTGACATTTGCAAAAGTTACGTAGCCAAGAGTACATCTATCTCTGTGTGTGTTGGCGATTTTTTACAATTGCAGAAATGGATTTAAATTTGCAACAACGAACTTGTATTAAATTTTGCGTAAAAAACGGATTTAGTGGCGCACGGACGTTGGAAATGTTGGAAAAGTGTTTCGGCAACGATTCTCTAAAAAAAACGGTCGTTTACCAGTGGCACGAGCGGTTCAGAAGTGGTCGTGAGTCAATCGAAGATGATGAATGCAGTGGCAGACCATCGACATCGAAAGTCTGTGAAAAAATTGATAAAGTAAAAGAAATGTTGGTCAATAACCGCAAATTAACCATCAGAGAAATAGCGGAGGACTTGAACATTGCCTATGGATCCGCCCAAGACATTGTGGTTAATGATTTGGGTTTCCGTCGCGTAGCAGCAAAGTTGGTGCCAAAAGACCTCAATGTCATGCAAAAAAGAGACCGTGTTGACGTCGCAAAAGACATGATTTGCGAGGCTGTATCCGATCCCACATTCATCAAAAGGATCATTACTGGAGACGAGACGTGGGTTTATGAGTACGACACACAATCCAGACATCAGGCAAGTGAATGGCGTTCACCAAATGAGCCGAGACCAAAAAAACCACGTCGTTTTCAGTCAAAAAAGAAGGCAATGCTGACGGTTTTCATGGATTACAACGGTGTAGTGCATCATGAATTTTTGCCAGAAGGCCAGACAGTAAACAAAGAGTATTATTTGGGTGTTATGAGACGTTTGCGTGAAGCAATTCGCCGAAAGAGACCAGAAATCGTCGCACAGTGCGTCGAGACCGTCGCACAGTGCTATCATTATTCGTAATTTTTTGACGAAAAATGCAACAAATACCATCCAACAGCCACCGAATTCACCTGATTTGGCTCCCTGTGACTTCTTTCTGTTCAATCGAGTTAAAAAACCATTACGGGGAACGCGTTTTAGCAGCCGAGAGGAAGTAATGGAAAAATCGCAGGAAGCACTGATGGACATACCGAAAACCGAATATAAAAAATGTTTCGACGATTGGATCAAGCGCTGGCATAAGTGTGTTGCAGTCGATGGTGATTACTTTGAAGGGGACAATATAGATTTAGATGAATAAACTTGTATTTTTAATTTTCTGAATAAATTCCGGGAACTTTTTGATCAAGGTAGTATGTTGGTGTAGCATAATAAACATTTGCATAATGAAATAGATTTGAAATGTCATGCATAATTACTTGTTCAGATTGATGTTATTCATCTCCTCTTTCAGTTTCATGCAGACTTTTTTGATCCCGGTTTTGAAATGTGCTCATTTTAATTCATTATTGATATCTTCGTGGTAGATGTGTGAGCCATACTATTGATTTCATTAGTATAGCAGAGTGCCTTGCCCTGGGAATAATAAGTAACATGTTTAAAGATGGTAGCTTGTATCTGTGACATACCATGCTTTACAATGACTTAATTCCAAATGCTTTATCATTTCAGACGTGTGACTTGAAGTTTGAGATCCCACAGTCAGTGACCATGAGAAAGAATTTCAGCCGCAACACTTCCAGCTCTGAACATAACCGCCTTTCTGAAGTCAGTCTCTCATCTTCTGAGTGAGTAATTGGTTTTTCTTTCATTCATTCATTTTAACCATCTCTGATTGGTAATGGTTGATTTTTAGTTCCAAATTACATTCTTGTACCTTTTGGAAACTTGATTTTGACTTTCCTGATGTTTATACTTGGTGTAATATGTATCTATGCTTGTTTAATGTTTATATTTTAGTTGTGAGCTATTTAATCTCATCAAAGTTACCACATTTTTGTGAGAGATTTACCATTGCATGGTAGTGTGCAAAACTAAAATCAAATTAAAATATATCTATTTTGCAATGTATTTATCATCTTATTCTATCAGGATACTATATTAGGATAGTAAATGTAAAGATTATATTTTTGAAATAATGATTATAGACCCTACTGTGTGGATTCCAAAATAATGTGGCATTAATCACGATGCTAATTAAGTTTGCATATTGTTAATTTATAACAACATATTCATTGGATAGGATTTATTTCAATATTGGTCCATGATTGATGCCTATGATTATTAATTGCTAGCCAATTCTATCTTGGTTAATCACAGTGTCTGATGCAAAAGTGCTTTCACTTTGCTTGTTAGAACTTTGTTACAAACAGTCAGGAAAGCATCCAGTTATAAAATAATGTAAAATCTCTTTGACTTTGGGTATGTTATGATATTCAGCACAGTGCCTTGGCACAGGGAATGGATGGGGAGAATAAAAAGACTTGGTTAGATCCAGTTATAGATATGGCATCAAGTGTATCAAAGCAAGTGCTGTCATTATCTCCATGATGGATATTAACGTCCACAAAATAAAGCCCTAAACATTTTCCTCCATTTCAGGTTTTTAGATTTTGGTTCTCAGGACCAAATAAATGGTGTACATCCAAATAACCAGTTCTCATATGAAGTAATTCCACTTTTAAGAGAGTTTTAAATATTTTGTCCTTTATCCCAGCTTTTATACCATAAATATAAATACTTAGGACTGTACAAGTTAGTATCATGCTGAAATATTTTTTTTTGGAGTTCATTCACTTTTTTATTCAACTTTATGTGTACATACTTGTGCATAGATTTTAGTTTTAATGCTATGATTGGATTAAGGAAGACCTTCTATGTCCGTAGTGTTTCACTTCCATTCAGAGATTGTTTTTTTATATTTTAGTGATTAAATAATTAGAATGGGTAACAGTAGTCCAGGGATAGAGCATTGGACTACTGACCAGGGGGCCTAGGTTTGATTCCCGGGCAAGCCTCTCTTGGCACCTGCAGCTCCACCCAAGCTATGTTATTTTTGAGTACTGGATCTTCCTGGGAAACCATACCCAGCACAGGGAAGGAACTGACCCCCTAGCCTAATGTCTGAATTTCACACGCGATATAGGGATTAGTCCCGGGTGAACTCTATCATCACTTACCAAACTGACCTTTGGGTTGATTACTGTGTTTTTTTAGTTAATGAGAATGTTTTTTTGCAACTGTATGAAAATTTCAAGATAATTTTTCTGTTAGCATAGGTGTATACAAATAAGTATTTAATCAATTTTGTATCTATTCTCCATTTCATATAACAAACTAATTAATATAAAACTCTTTTACGTGTTAACAAATTGGTGAACTTCTGAAATTTCTCTGGGATGAAATCCAAGATTCAGGTTGTCAGCCCTTTTGCTGTGAATGATTTTGGCAGGCCTTCAGATCTTTGATCAGAATCCTAAGCTAGTTTATTCCATTGATTTGATTTTAGATGACCCTCAAGTATTGTCCATCAGTTATGGACCTCTCCTTTTAAACAATTTGAGAAATCCATCATGAAAAAAATATGCTGACAAAAATTTATATTATGCTTGTTTTTAAAATTATTAGTTGTTGCCAACAGGAATAATGCCAAGCTTTTCTCAATTTGTTATAATTGTAACATTAATTTATCATGGGAAAAAACCATTTAGAGAAATTCTAGACACTAATCTGACATGCCTGGAGGTAAAGTATAATTTTTCAAGGGTTTTCTGAATACGGCCAAAAACATTCCAAAAACCACATGGTATTTCTGTTTAATATCCTCCTGGGTCCAAAGTAGTAAGCTAGTTTTCTGTAAAAGAATAATATAAGAAAAGGGATATCGAAAGTCGCAAACAAAACTGTAGGAAAAGTAAATAGGAAAAGAACAAAGAAGCCTCTCATTATGGATGGTATGACTAGAAAGATAGATAAAGATAAGGAAATGGAAGAATGTAAACATGGAGATGGGTAGATGGAAGTATAAAGAGTTAAATAATAAACAGGAAACAAATAGGGCGAAAGAAGTGTGGTGGAAGAAAGAGTAAGAGAATATGGAAAGTTTACACTCGTATACTATAATATGCTTAATACAAGTAATATATGCTCGGATTCTTACAGCATTTTGTGTAAATGGCATTAAGGAAATTTGAAAATAGAATTTCGTGATTCATTGATCTTAATTTATGCCTTGTGACCTGTGCTCATGTTTACATTCATTTCATTTAGAAAATAGAAATTAATATCTAAATGTCAATTAAAGTCCATTCTGTTTTTAAAAGTGATTTTTATTCCCTATCTTTCTATTTGACCTATCCATTCTGACCACAAAATCTTAATGCATTTATGATATATGAATTAGCCAGGTTCTGAAGTATAATGTTAGTTTCCACCTATTGCTAAAGTTTATTTGCATGTGACAATTAATGCAACAATATTTATGTTAAAACCTGAACACTATCATGGCCTTATTAGGCTGCAGTAAAATTTAAATTGATTCAATGAAAGCATTAGTAATTTTTTCTATTGTGTAACATTCTTCCAATGTTTTACAAGGGTTGTCAAGAAAGTAACTTACATTTTAGCCTAGCGTGGCAGTGGGCAGGGCTGGAGCCACCATCTTGGTGTCTAAACGGCCCTACACTCAGTACACATCCTGCTGTGGTTGTGTGTGCAGACTGTGGTTCTTCTACTTTGCTCACTGCGAACCGTTAAAATGTGCGCTGCAATTGAAAATCACAACACGGGTTGTGAAGTGCGATCTGTGATTAGGATTTTATTGGGAAAAAACCATGAGCCAATTGAAATTCATGGGCAACTTTATGAAGTGTATGGAGAAGGAATAATGAGTTAGGCAGAGTGAGGCAGTTCAGTTAAAATATGGCCAAAGCATCAATGTTCACAATGAGGACCACAGTGGTCGGCCTAGCCTTGTGGCAGATGAATTGACAGATGGCCAGTTCTTTGATATCACAAAATTTGTCCGTCCACTCTTAAACCAATGACACCACTGATGAACGACACCGTCATTCTTCACTAGCATGCACAGCACAAATTTCCTGATGAATGTCAGCAGCTTTGAAGTTTATTGCCGGTGTAAATCTTATCACTAAATGGATTTTACATTTGGCCATGTTTCTAATTGTATTGTTCATTTTGATGTGCTACTGTAAACAAATGACAAGCAGCACAGTTTTCCATACACTACAGTTTGAGTGTAGTTACCTCAGTGTGTGTGTCAATACAGCAAACATTGGGGTCCCCCCACTACTTTGCTCGCTGCACATAAACGTAAGTTACTTTCTGGGCACATTCAATTTTTTCAAATCCTTCATCCATGTCAAATTCTTTATAGAAAACGAAATGTCTTGGCATGCAGATAGAAACTGGAAATATTTTACAATGTCTTAAATCAAATCAGGGACTCTTGGATCAAAATCCCTTTTGTCGTAGTATCGTAGTATGTGTAAGTACAGTACTGAGGTTTTAAATCATTACCAATTGTTTGGTTGTCAGAAACAATTTTTCAAAAATCTTAATCCAAAAGCAAAAATAGAAATTTTTGGGCATGTTTCTCATCAAGTCCTTGACATCTCTGACTTGAGTTGACATTATTTCACAAAGTTTTTCCTATTATTTCTACAAATCTTGAAATTTTCAGAAAAAGCAACCAATTAGTTGATGCTGAACAACTGTCTCCTATGCATCTACTTATCCCTATTGTAATGTTACTTGATCTGAGTTATGTGTCCACTGTGTAAACCCCTCTACTCTGGTAGCTGGGCTGTCTCCAGGATTTACTTATGGGGGAAGAGGGAGGGTATCCTGGCCAAATTTTGTCAGGATGGTAAAGAAAAGACTTAATTTTTTTATTGTCAAATTTATTTGGTTGTGCAGTGCTTGGTATTTATTTTTCAATTTATTGGAACCAGATAAAAGAAATATCGTGTCATGAAAGAAGTCTCCAGGGGTATGCTTCAATTCCTGGATCTATCAGTCTGGATATGCGTACAAGGCAGTGGACTGTTTAAATAAGTGAGAAAAAACCCTTTGTTCTTTCATGGTAATGACAGTTTCAAGAAAGGAATGTACGGAAGTTCAAATGAACCCTGTAAAAGACAAAATTATATGTTTTGTCTCTCGAGTGGAGGTGGAAGTAGTTGAGTGGATACTGAGGTTGCCATGGAGGCCCTCAGTTGCATCTATTCCCTTATTAATAGAGCATTAAAAGTGCCTGACAAAGCTTGAAAATAGCTCTGTGGAGGAATCAAACGGCATTCTAATCTATGACCTATGAATTTAAGCTCCCTCAACTTTTTATTAGGAACTAACTACTTAAAGGAAAATGAAAAAAATTCAAACTGCACCACTTTCAGAGGAAGCAGGACAAATAGCAGTATGTCAGTGGTCTCTAAACAATATTTTCTACTGTCATTTGTCATTAGTCATACTCGCGAGTGCACAAACAAAATGGGAAGAGGTTTTTTTAAAGTGAGGGGAAAAAAGTTATTGGGATGGCAGGGGCTGCAAATGAATCCCCTGCATTGCAAGTACGCCTGTTTGGGCATGTGCTTCCTGAGCCAAGCCAACCTTCCTGGATAGTGCCCCACTCAGTGACGGTATTCTCACCTGGCTAACTATTGATATAATTCCTGGGTTTATGAGGACCCCTTATATGTACTCATAAAGGGTCATTCCCTGGTTTGTTCTCCACTTTCAGGAAAATTGAAAATAGCTTTACTAATGGCATTTTCTCATAATGAATACAAGGAGTAGAATACATATGCAGAATCATTTTACTGCTCAAGTTTCCTTGCCAAACTAAATGCCATTTTCATCCCTAAAAGATAACCCTTATAACACACAAAATGATCACAAATTATCATCATCACTCAAGTTTGTGATGAATTATATCCAAAGACTCTCAAGTAATTTTACCAGACAAGATTGAATGACTTCAGAATGATAATTTTTAACATTGCTCTTATCACGTTTTTAAAGATGGGAGCAACCATTTGAGAGACTCAGGAAAACACCCATCTGAAATAACATATTAAACATTACATGAATTGGAAATAGAAGGGAGTCACTGCAAAACTTTTTAGATTTAGGAAATATCACATAAAATTACAGCCTTTGTCCATGCCAGTATGCTTCAATTTTTTCAAGGTTCATTTCTTTTACACTAGCTTAAATCTTTAACATTGAAGAGAATTCTCATAGCAAATAAATTAGCATTATCAATATCACTATTAGCAATGATAACATTTTTATGAGTCAAAATGGAAAATTATGGATTTTTCTCAGAAAATATAATTTCTGATAAACCATTGATGTTACAAATTTTATTTATGAAATCCACTGTTTGTTGGCAATATTCAAATGCCTAACATGAAGTTGGCCCAAATGTATGTCACTTATGAAGTTATCAACAATAAGTGTCCATTCCATTCGTATTCCTAAAAATTCCCTTTATGATGACCTATATGAAGAATTTCATCATTTATTTTACAACACTAGGTAAACTTTAGTTATGTGTGTCCTTTTAAATCCCTTTCTAATTGATATTTAATGCTCGCTCATGTTTCCACTTACTCTTATTCTAGTAAAGAATTATGCATTGAATTAACTTTCATATTTTCGACTTATGTAATTTACCAACTTCATTTATCTATGCTTATTATTAGAATGTTGCGATTTCAATCATGTGTGTGTATTTATTACCAGTATATATATAAATTATTGAAAGTGATAATGTTGGTTGTTGAAATCAAATGTTACATAAAATGGATGGAGTTGTAGAAGGAAGAACCACTCTTTTGAGCTCAGAAATAGGAGAAACTTTAACTCGTGAAGCACGTATGAGTTGGTAGGTCAGTAATGTCATTTCATCTTCTGGTGAATCGGAAAACCTTTTTGGCTTCAAAAATATTTCCTGACTTTATTGGGCTTTGTCAGTACTAGTGGGGAGCATGTTGCTTATATGGTAATATATGCCTACGATGTTCATGCATGGAATAATGATGTTTTCATGAATAGTTGCCTTAATATTCTTAACTTATAAGTTGTATTTACATATTTTTTTTACTGATGCTCACTTCATAATTTTGCTTTTGTCCTATCTGTGTTTTTCTGTCATTAAGGCTCATGTTCAGTTTTTTCCTCTTAGCAAATGGGAGTGCTAATGCCAAGTTATGTAGAGTATGGTATGCAAATAAAGATTTTTTTCTTTGTCTTCTTATATTGGAAATCTTATATGCTGTCTTAATGTAGTTTTTAATTTTAAATTTTAGAAAACATATTTGGTGAAGGTTAAAAGTAGTTTCCTTGGAATATTAATCAGTAGCTCTATTTAAATTATGTTTGTCCAAATAGATCTCATATATTTTCCAACCAATGATAGGGCAATGTTTTCTAAGCTTTCATCACCTTTCATTTTCTCTTAGCAGGTCATAAATATTCATAGATTATTTGCATACAATTTTGAATCTGTATACATTGTAAAGATGTTAAAATGAGTGCAGCCTAGTGTAGGACATCCACTACTGCATCAGTTTACAGAGACACTGTCAATTGTCTGGTAGGTTAAATGCTAAAACCAAATGGCTATTGACAAATATATTTCTTTTACTAATTATGGTAAGCATTGCCATTAACTGTAGATTTGAAGTTGGAAAAATGACCGACCCCCACCCCTCTTCAAGCACTAACCAGAATTACAACAAAATAGCATTTTATCCATCAACCTTGAATTTACCTCACAGAAAAATTTAACTTTTGTGAAGAATTAATTTAAGCTGCTTAAATGTTACCCGGAATCTCTCAGCTTCATAATGATATTGTAATATTAAAATTTTTGTGACTGAGAATTTTTCTGTTATCAAGAAATTCAATCATCATCCTCTATAACTGAGGCAAAATATGCTACTCTCATCCTTAATTTTATCCACAAGGGCTGTCCAGAAGGTCATCTCTGTTTGCATGTAGCAAGCAAAGTAGTGGGATCAGCCAAATGTTTGCTATGTTGGTACACACACACACTAAAGCGGTATGCCTTGAGCTGCAGTGTTTGGAAGGCCATGCCACCTGTTTACAGAAGATGTCAAAATGAACAATACAATTTGAAATCCTGCCAAACGTGAAATGCATTTAGTGATAAGGTTTTTACTGGCAATAAACTTCAAAGCTGCTGACTGTCATTGCAAAATTTGTGCTGTGCATCCACTAAGTGATGAGTGGCAGTGTTGTGCATCAGTGGTGATATTTGTTAGTTTAAGAATGAACAGATGAATGTCCATGATGTCCAAGAACTGGCCATCAATCTGTGGTTAACAATAAACTACTCCAGTAAGCCCAATTCCCAAATCATTTCCATGACAAATTCCAAGGAACTGCGTGAGATGCCATAGAAGTATTTTAATGGAGTCATCCGCTGATGTGCATTTCAATCCAACAATTTCAGCGTAAAAATCGTTCACCTTGACCGGGATTGATTTTTACACCTTGAAATCGTGGCATTGAAATGCATATTTAGCGGATGACTCCATTAAAAGTTACTGCTGTGGCATCTTCAACAGTTTCTTGGAATTTGTCAAAAGTAAAAATAACCTAAGTGTTTAAAGTTGGCTTTAACCTTGTGGACTGTGGCACATCGCGCATGACAACCAATACCTGTGACATTGTATGTGCGGTATTTTGTCACAACATCTTGTTCCTTTATGTCCCCAAAAATTTCAGAGTTTAAGAGGACGCCTCGTTAACTTAACTGGCTAAAGCACTTAGCTGGACATCGAGGGATCTGGATCCCAGTCAAGGCGAATAATTTTTACACTCTGAAATCATTTCCAAGAGCTAACTTTTCTAATTAATATTTAAAAATGTAATAATTCCATGAACTAATTTTTACCATGGATATAAAAAAGGAATTCTTTTGAGTGATCCACAAGTTACGTCAAAATCCACTTCAATGAGGAAGTCCTGTCCAAATAGATTCGTGAAAAATCAAAGTATACTCAGCAAAAATATCTGTTAGTTTCTGGCCTAGGTTTTGACACTTAATTCATGTTTTAATCTTCCAGAAATGGCAGAGTAGTGCTGTAGTGAGAGAATGTTGGAACTTAACATAAGTTGTTCCGTATAATGGAATCTCATAAATTTTCCCTGTGGTCATTAAGTCAAGCATCTCCATACTGTACGTGCACAGGAAGAAAATTTTCTCTCTCACTAGGACTCGAAAGTGATCTGGTCAAAATAAGAACATTGTCTTTTGTATCATGCGTGCATGGGAATGAACAAATAGGCTTAGTTCAGTGTTCTTACATGCACCTTTCTTTATTTTGTGTGTGGAGCTGCTCTCAAAGGAATCCTTAAAGATATTACTTGAGTTGCGCGATTTCAATTCTGCACTTGAAAGCCATATGTGGCAAAAAGCAGGATACCTTTCTACCTGTGTTCTACATAGCCATACCATTGATGGATTTAAATATAGGTGATTATCTCATTTAAGTAGTTATCCATATTTGGAACTTATTATTGAGTAATCATGTCTTTAAATAGGACAGCATAGTCATATTTTATATGTTTAATTTCTTGAAAATCCATTGTTTGCACCCTGTTACACATACCTTAACTATTCATCAAAAGGGCAATTCAGTTCGAATTCTTCAGAATTGTTGTTCCTCAGGAATACCAAGGTTGTGACATCACAGCCTTAGTGATTCCTGATTCCTGGACATAAAATTTATGGTTTGTCAACAGCTCATCATTACATTGCAACAAATTCAGAGTAATGCAACCATTTCAGAGAGTAAAATCATTCGCCTTGACCGGGATTCGAACCCGGATCCCTCGATATCCGGCCGAGTGCTTTAACCAATTAAGCTACCGAGAAATGGTTGCATTATAATGCACACATAGCGGGTGACTCCGTTAAAGTTACTGTTACAGTTTCTTGAAAATTCTTCAAATTCAGAGTGTAAAAATCATTTGCCTTGACCATGATTCGAACCCGGATCCCTCAATGTCAGGCCGATCACAATTTTTGCATTTTAATGCACATTTAGTGAATGGCTTCATTAAAAGTTACTGTCACACCATCTCTCGTAGTTTCTTGAGTAGTTTCTTAAGTTTGTTTCTCAATAATTCTGAGTCCTTACTATATAGCCCCTCCCCTCCCAGGTGCTAAGTACAGCATTTTCATTCCTACCACTGCAGGTTGCAGCTACAATTCCAAAACTAAATTAGTATGACTCTTAATGCTGCAGAAACAGTCACCTATGTATGCCTGCACCTATATATGTAATGTGACACATTTATTTCTGGTGGTATAGTATGCTTTTAAATATAACGTATACTAGTAGTTTTAATTTCTTTAAATATTTGCTTCTTCTTATATTTTGTCAGTAACATTGTTTTTGTTGTTGTATTTGTTTTCCTGTTGCATGCCAATATCCTTTTAAGACTAATTTGTTTCTTTCTCGACTCTCTGTGCACTCTTGACTGTTGGAACTCTCTCTCTTGCATGATGTCCAGTGGAAGTAGGTCTCGAGTTTCCAGTTTAACCAGATCACAAGTTACCACTTTAAAAAGTATAGCAAACTTCAACTTCACGCAGAGCTTCTCAAATCTCAGCAGCAACAATGTCTCCTCCAACAGCAACAATACTGCAGTCAGTGGGGTGAGGTAAGGGATCATAAAACCATTTGTGGAAACAAAGGTACCTTCCATATTAGGTGCCTTTATCATGACAATGATAATTATTGAGATTCTCCCTACTTCATGTCTGTCCCTAGGTCTTGAATTGGAAGACATATTGTGGACTCAATGACACGTCTCTATTCTTGGTAAAGACATGGTTTTGTGTTTACTAAATTGAGGCATTTTTCTGAAACTTAATTTTAAAATCATTTTTTTTTGTTAGAATTTAATTATTCATATCATACCATTGTCTTTTGTATTCTCATTATTCAAACTGTAATTGGATTCGAGTTCATCTTGTTCATATTAACTAATTTATTTTCATGTTTCACGTCAAGATATTTTTTTAAATGAGTCAATTAAAAAAAATCAACAATCACCTGGCCGTAGTAATGTTCTTAACTGGTTCTCAAAAGTGTGGTACCACTTCATGCTCAAATCCAAGCAGTTGTTATCAATATAAATATTTCCTTTCAAATCATATATTCCCTAGTTGATAGACAATTAGTCAAATAAAGCCAAAAGTGATAAAATGATGCCAATGAGGTTGGTAACAGTTGACTAAAAAGTTTATTATTTTTACTCTAAAATCTGTGAAAAAATTATGAGGAGTTCAACCTTCAATCTTTATTAGTCCTCCAAATAATGCATTAGAAACCCAATATATACATCTTCTTCAAAATGATTTTTCTAACCCATATAATGCATTTAATAACAATTATTCAATGGGTATGCATCTTGATGTAATCAAGGCATTTCTTGTTTTTATTCGCGAAACCCACTAACAAAAGCTCCATTGCTGTGGCTCTTTTAAAACTTGCCTTCAAATGGTTCTAATCTTATAGTTTGGCAACAAAAAGCTAAGTTATTTTACATTTAAGAGTTTTGTGGTTAATAGAGTATATGTGCTGTTCAATAAGGAGTAATCATGTATTTTTTCACCTATTATACAATGAAGATGGTTAATTTTGTTAGAGCATAAGTATAATATGTGGTAAAAGTTTCATTGATTTAACTCCAGTATTGCATCAGCAACCATTTCAAATTGAAACATGTTCAGTTTGCTTACCACATTGACACAGGAAACAAACGATATTGTTTTGTAATTTTGCTTTTACCGGAACAAATCATCATTTGAGGTATATTTAGGGCCACGGGAGTCTTATGGAGAGTTTGCTCTTCCCTATTGCACTACCAGAAATTTTAAAAATGTTTAAGGAGGGGAGACTGTTTCAAAATAAGGGAAATCCAGAGCTCCAGTATGGATGGATGCAAGCATTAACTCCACAGCTGCCATTGTGCAATAAAATCAGAGAATATTGTTAAGAGCGCTCTCAGAAAATATATAAATTTCATTGGGTGCAGGTTAGATAGAGAAATTGCACGCAACATGTTTGTGCTCTGTGAATCATGTAAAAGCTATCTCAAAGTCATAGTTATCTCTTGAAAATCAGTGTTAAAAGATTTCCTAATCCTCCCTGTAGTCAAGACATATCTATCAGTTACTCCATCATATTCCACAAGGTGAAGAAAAGTTTTTGTGGGAAACATTTTTCATCATCAGAAGCTGGCATAGGCAAACTGAACATGTTTCAACATGCAATGGTGGCCACTGACTCAATGCTTAAGTCATATCAATTAAATGTGTACTGTATATACATTACAGACTAAGCTAGCAATTTAACAAAATGAAATTTTTGCACAATAAATCATGTGTATAAAAATATTTCATTTTTAATTGAACAGTCGTCATATGTCATTATTTGAATGTGAGAAATGAGGTTACTTGCATTTGCAATTAGGCCCTATCATGAGATATATATATATATATGTGTGTGTGTGTAAATGACTAACCCCACCTCCCCTCTGTTATTACGATTCTGTCTGTGCAATCTTACCTTCTTGCTTCAAGCCAAAATTTCTTGAGAGCTCAAAAGTAGTTCGTAGCACAGTGCACTTCACGGTGGCATGGCTGCAGTAAAATGTAGTAGCTCTTAACCTGAAGAGACAACATATTTACATTTCTAATGCCTTAAGTAACTGAAAAAAAAATACTACTTGGTTTCACCTTCAATGCATGTCCATTCTGAGTATTAGTTTTGACTAAGGGGACTCGGCAAAACTTTTTTCATTATTTCCAATTGGAATTGAATACAAATAATTCTTGATTAACAAATCACAAAAGCCAATTTTTCCATTCAAGTAGATTCTTAAATAGCTTGCTTATAAATGACCTAGTGGGCAACATGAGATTCAGAGAATAACTATTTAGGAGCTAAAGAGCTGGTGTTATTAAATAATACAATTATGCAAAACTGGAGCTTGAAACAACTTAATCATATTTTTAACCTAAACCAAACTATCTTTGGCATTGGAAAACTAATTTGGATTGGAGTGCCAATAGTGCTGAGCTGTGAGTTCAATCGAGTTTCGATTATCCAACATCCTGTCATCCAATAGGTAGATTATCCCAATTGGTCCCACATAGAGGTCTCTTTCTATCCAAATGGGTTCCTTCCCTCTCAACTCAATAATATAGCTTTTAATCCATCCCTAAACTTATCATTCCCACTGAATTCTAGTAAACTACTAGTTCTCATGGCAGAAATCTTCTTCCAACAAACCTGACAAAATAGTTTTTCTTCTACTGTTTACTAATTCAAATATTTGGTAAATTATTAGGCAGCAGGTGTACGAGGTGTGTCCAAAACTTAACGAGAATTTTTTCATTTCGTGGGCTTGGAGAGTCCGATTGTCAAACTTTTTTTTTATGATGTTGGTATACATGCCCCTGAAGTATGATAAAACTTTCAGCTATTTTCATTGTGGACTTTGTCTGTGACAGCCACTATGGTTAGACGTGTTTTATGAGCTTGGCGATTTTCGTTTGTTAAAAGAAATGGATCAAAGAATTTGTATCAAATTTTGCGTAAAAAATGAAATAAAGTGTAACAAAGTGTGTGAAATGTTAACAAAGGACTATGGTGAGTCAGCTATGAGTAGTAAATCTAGAGTTTACGAGTGGTATAAGCGTTTCTAAAAAGACCTTGAAGATGACAAACGCCCTGGATGCCCTAGCTCAACAATCGATGAAAACGTGGAAAAAGTTAAACAAATGGTTATGAAGGTACGCCGAATCACAATTAGAGAGGTCGCTGATGATTAAAAGTAAAAAGAGACGTTCCAGGCGTGATATGGTGGAATATCATGATTAATTAAAATTGGCAATTTTCCACAAAAATAAATTTTATTAATAGGACCGGTTTCAATGTAACTACATCATCTTCTGGTAACAGTCATTTCTCGTCGTCTACTATATGTGCTAAAAAGCAAGTGAGGGGAGGGTAGTGAAAAATGGGGGAAAGAGGGAGGGGAGGTGGAATGTGGGCAACGTGGTTGACAATGAGAGGGGAGAAAAGGTGCGGGTGAGGAGAAAGGGGTGGGGGGGAAAATTAACGCAGTCCGGAAAAACCTCATAGCTGGCTGGAAGGGTTGTCTCATTGAGGGTGGACTCTCTGTGCGGCGCCAAGCTCCTAGGGCCGTGGAGAAAGGGGATGAGACCAGGGTTTTTCCGTCATTGACCGCGCGCAGATATCCATTCACAAAGAAGTGTGTGAAAAGGAGTAAAGATTGGGATCCCTGCCTGTATGGTCCCAAGAGGGGTGCGGGTGGGGGGGAAGGAAAGCCCTAGTGAGGGATTAGGAAGGGGTGGAGTAGGGATTTCACTTGTAAATGTCGGCGAGAGAGTGGGGGGGTTGGGGTGGGAGGAAGGAAGGGGGAAGAAAGCGGTGGGGACACAAAGCTTCCCGTCTTCTTTGGGATAATATGGTCAGAGAGAGCACAGGGGGATGGGGGGAAATTCCAAGAGTTAAGGACAGGGGGTCACTGGTCACACGTGCATTGAGGGAAGGTGATGGAGAGGAGGGGGGAAGATGAAAATTGGACTTCATTGATGAGGTCCAAGTCCTTCCAATGTAAAAATAGTCGCTGATGATGTTGGCATATTGATTGGATCATGTCATGACAGTTTTTCCAATTTTTTGGGTATGAAATGCGTGGCAGCAAATTTCGTTCCAAAATGGCTTTTGTACCACAATAATGCACCAGCTCACACTTCATTGCTTGTTCGTGAATTTTTGGCCAAAAACAATACTGTAACAGTGCCCCAGCCTTCATATTCGCCAGATATGGCTCCGTGTAGCTTTTTCCTATTTCCAAAAATTAAGAGAACCTTGAATGGCCGTCATTTTACAGCTGTCGATGACATTAAAAGCGCATCGCTGAAATAACTAAAGGCTATCTCAAAGATCGAGTTTGAGAAGTGTTTCGGGGATTGGGAGAAGCACTGGCACAAGTGCATAAACTCCAATGGGGACTACTTTGAAGGTGACAACATCAATGTATAAGAATAAATAAATATTATTGTCCAAAAAATTAAAATTCTCGTTATTTTGAACACACCTCGTATATTACCCAGAGTTACCAAGTATAATGTGTGGTTGAAGAACATCTGTGTATGAATTGTAGGTTCATATTTGGCTATTTTAGTTTCATTGATGATTTTGGCACGTTATGGAAAATACTTTCTTGACCACCACCCAGAACTCAAGGGTTACCTTGCTTCACAATGATTATTACTGTTGAATTATTTTAGATTCTTTTGATTTCATCTTTTGTGAGAATTTTGTATTACCTTGGACTGTTTAATGTCCAATTTTTAATATAATAAATTCATTATAGGCTCTCATAAATAGTATTGAACATATTCTTTTGTCTTCACTCAACATGCCACATTATACATTGAATATTAATTTGTGGAAAGATGCAAGAAGCAAAATGATTTAATGATGATTAACATACTGCTGTAATGGCTTACTCATGTGGTGAATTAACAGATTATGTGTAGTTTAACCTCCTCCATAAAAGACAAACATTCTGTAAAAAAAATGTTCCTCCTTCATTTTCTTCCAAAAATATTACATGCATTTCCACATTTTAAATTAATCTACATTCAGTTCAAATTTTGGTTGGACAAAATGAATTCCCATCAATATAATTAAGATTGTATAAAAACCTGGGTTATCTTGCAATTCCAACTATCTAGTTTTGGTGGATCAAAATGGTTGAATCTGCAAGCTATCAAAACCAATCTACATAGGAAGACAAATTAAATCAAACTACAAAGGGAGAACTCTAAAACAAATTGTGAAAGGAAGATGGAAAATCAATACCTTATTAGTTTAAAACAAGATTTTGACATGACAGCTGGTGCTGATGATATGTGACATTGTAGGCTGTAAAAACTGCCCACAAAAGGCAGGTTTCTCAGGAGAGAAAGAAGCTTTAATGTAGTGACATACAGCAAATGGAGATAGTGGAGTTGATGCATTCTGGGAACAGTCCATTGCAATAACTGGGTCCAAGTAGATGCTATATTTGATGGCATTCAATATGCTAATTGTCACATTTCAGTGTTTCCTGTTATGATCAATGAGGATATCCTGCAGGAAGCTAAAGAAGCAATTTAATTGTAAGTGACAAGGATGAAGAAGGTTTTGAGGGAGAAATGATGACTTTATTACATCTTCTGAAGGCCTTCAGAATTTTTTCCACAGAGAGGTGTTTGGTTTCTTTAGATCAACTGTGGTCTCTTGTGTGCAATATGGTCCTCGAGTGGGAAGACAATCATCCAGGGTGCAAGTAAATTACTTTTCAAGTAATATTGTTTTGTGTTTTTTTGGCTTTTGGTTCCTTTATCAAAATTCTGTTGAGCTATGAAATACCTATTCTATCACATACAACATGAAATCATGCATTTATTGAAATTGCTTTTTAAAACCCTATCTTTTGGGCTATGATATGTCCACATATTTATTACTGAATAATTTTTAGTGTTCTTAAACAGAATAGAAGGATACTTATGTCATTCATTAACTCTTGAAAAATTAGTCTTCACAAAGACAGGTTTGTTAAAATTAGATGTTTATATGACTTTCAAAATTGAGTTGGATTAAGAATACTCAATCTTCCAGTACTTGATATAATTCGTTGTCTCAGGCGTGACTTCATGGAATCGACTTAACATAATGAAAAGAGAAACTTTATAATTCCAGGATGATGATGACGTGCCACGTCGAAACCTAGGTCATCCGTCTAATAAATCTATGTGGAATTATAAAGTTTCTCTTTTCATTATTTCATTACTTCCAGTACTTACCAATTAAATAGTATCAGGCTCAACCTTGTGACATAGTATCTTGAGGAAATAGAAAAAACATTGGATTTCACCAAAATCTATTGCAGTACTACTGCTTTCATCACATATGCAACATAGAATTGTACCTGAAGCTGTTACTTCTGTAATGAAGTTCTTACTTTTCGTGATGAAGTTGGTAGAACCACAATTTAGTTTCATGAAAGTTTTCTCTTATTCCTCCAATACTTACTTTTATCATTATCGATTATATTCAAATTGCAAAGAGTTTTTAGGGATGCCATTTAATATAAGTATTATCAATCGGAATAAGTGCAAGTTTATTAATGAAACAATTCTTTTAAAAGTTTTCCTACCATCATATAGTTACAAGATTTTTGCCTTTTAGAGCCAGTCAACAACCGCTTGTGTAACATGACCTCTTTATACAACAATTATTTTCCTGCTCCAAAGTAGTTGCTATATTGTGGTTTGATGGTATGCGCACTATGTTGGATAGCCTGGGGTATTCCTGGGGCTAATTTTAGATGGCATGAGTAAATTTCATATTTTATGTAAAACACTTAATTACAGTATTCTGCCATTGACAGTAAGATCATTTGAGAGGCATAAAATAAAGATTTTCCTTATGGAAATCATGTAATTAGTTATTAGTAATAATAGAAACTGTGGTGATTTTATAAAAATATAACGGTATGCTATTCTATCTATTTTTGTTGTGATGCAGAAGTTTTTTGGGTGAGGTAAGGTCCCATAGCCATTTAATTGTGCCATTTCCCACTAAAATACTCTCTCAAAGATAAAGATGTTAAGCCATCCCTGGACTTGGTATAGAAGATAGATTTGCAACTAGTCAAAGTAAAACTGTGACAACATGTACCATTAGTCACATGTTTCTCGTTATTGGAAGAATGTGGCTTATTTTTCATGGAATCTCTTTGATAAAAAGAGATTGAGTTAATTTTCAGGTTTTATTGTATATGAAGGTGAATTTGAAGATGTAATCATCTGGCTGAAATTCCTTACAAACAGTCAGACTTGATTGACAGGTAATAATATATGTGTGTTGCCACCATATTTCTGGGTTTAATTCATTATTCTACAACATTTTCTTCATTATTGTCTTTTTCCTGTGCTGCTGAAGAAATATGGCAAATCATCATTCCTGATTTGTCACGTGGTAAATATATAATAAAGGCTATTAAATGTCCTTTGATGTGCCCATATATTGGCCTTGTTATGTATCTGCTTTAGATGTTTGCTTATGCTTACCCATATGCAATTACCAGAATAATAAAAGGTCCACAAGTTATGGCTAATAATGTTAGAAATCACCTTTTAACCAAATTCTAATATTACAGCCCAGTATTGGTTCAATAGATTCCAAGCTTCAAATGTGTTCTGATTTTTGTGTAGGTTTATTATTATGTTGCATGTGCTGGAAGTTGAATGTTGCATTATGCATGGTCAAGATAGATACAGCATAAAAATATTTACAATGTTGGAAATGCAGGACTAAAGTACACATTGACCTCATATGTTTGGCAAACTACACTTACAATTTCTTACACTTGTGAAGGGGTTAAGGCCGAACGTATATCCCATATCAATTCTGAATTTATATTTTTGCATTCAGTTTTCTAAAATTTTCATTAATAATAATGCTCCTTATTTATTTATTGGATGCATATTTTGAAAACTAGCTTAAGCATATCAGTAATATTTTGTTTCTTCACATAAGACTTTTAAAGTATTCTTCTCTTTTTTATTATTCAAATGACTTTGTTGGCATTGAAGCATTAAAAAAAATAGATTATAAATAATAAATATTTTGGAAATTGCTCGGACATCCTCTTTTTCTGGAAATACTGTATGTCAGATGAGATTTGTATTGCTAGCCTTGAGCAAGAAAGAAGGGAGAGGGAAGCTTCTGTGGTCTAGAAATATCTTACAATTTATTATTTTAGAGTGGCAGGGCATAGCACTTAAAAGAAGTAATTGGTGTAGCTTGTAAGACAATGTTTTGCTACCTTAAAAGGTATTTAATGCTAAGCATGATTATGGTTCAATTGAAGGAATGAGTGCAGTAGCATGTTGTTGTATCATAAGCTCTCATTACCCAAGTTATAAGTTCCATGTCACTTCAGAACACAAGCACATAATGCATGCAGTGCATCATCTAATTACATATTTTGGCAGAACAATCTATGAGACACTAGCTATCGTTTCTTTACATTCATTGTGGACCCTTGATTGAGAATAAATTCCATGTCTCAGTGACTTTGTACACTATCAACAACTTCTGACTCTCATACAAAGCCATCTCCGTCGTGCAGACCTGTCACATTCCAGGAATCAATAGTCAATGTAACAATGACGTTTCATGTGCATTATGTACATCTGGAATTTGAATCCTTTTTTTTATTTTAATGGGGCAATCTAATCTAATATGACCGATGCTGCCCAAGATTACTTTAGGAATTCTAGAATATTACTTTGGCCTAGGTATTATTGAGATTTTGAGTAAGGAATGATTATTACATGCTGGCTTCTCAGCACCCATAACTTGTGCAGCATTCTCTGTTAACAGTCATGATATTCATTGACACTACTCAAAAATAGAGGGAAACTAGTATTCAGGGTGGCCAATCTGTTGGGAATATTGGGAAATAGTCAGGAATTCAAAATGGGAGTTGGGAATTCCTGATGATAACAATGTTTCTTTTAGAGACCAGTTTATGTTAAGCACAAGTCATTGTATGTGCATGCCTTGGAGAAGAACTATGAGTAGAGTTGACTGAAGCGATACCCTGGCATGAACATTATTAATAAAAAGTACCTAATCAGATTCCAAAACTAAATATATACTTGGAATGAAAATCATGAAAAGACGGTATTTTAATTGGGAAGAAGTTGAGTAAGGGAATTTAATAGACGAGTGGTCACCCTGGTATGTCAGGCCCAACATTAATATTCCTAACGAGTTAATATCCCTTCAGAAGAGACTGTCTTGATAGCAAACTACACACTACCCACCACCAGGAGCTCTATACAGTGTAATGACACACCATTGTTATCATGCAAGCTTCTTTTCTTTAATTAAAGGTATGGCGTTCAAATAATTTTCCTCGCCTATTGATGAATCATTTGTAATTTTCCATCACGATAATATTTATGTTATTGAGTAGTGAGTGACTTGGAGTGTTTTTATTTGCGGTCTATTCAGTTATGTTAAAAATTATTTTAAATTATTACGTAACCTTTTATTTATTGCATGATGTTATGCATCTTATAAGTATACACCATTGCCTTAGTGCACACATGTATTTGTGATATGCATTTATTGTTCTAATACTATTATTAGATTGTTAACATGTTATGCATTTGCCTTAAAAATCCTTTTATCTTAGACATAGGTTTATCATGTTTGCAAATATGTACCAGCTACATTAAGAAGTGACTTAAGTAAGATCAATTTTATACAGATACAATTGTGTAGCAGATGTGCATGATAATTCTATCAGTGGCTGATTAATGTGAAGTGAATATGTGTCCCACTGGCACCTCCATATCAACATATAAAGTAATTTTAGTAACTTAAAATGAACCAGCGCCACATAATTAGAAATCTCTTGAGTTTCAAAGCCATTTCTAACTCAATTGCAATTAAATTAAAGGTTCTTGAATTGCTACTCACCGATGTCGTATAGTTAGCTTAAAGTTATTTTACTAATGAAGGCGTTATATCAGCCTACAATGAATCTATTGCTAGTTAAATTAACATACAATTGGTATCCAAATTTAAGTCTATTTTAGTGTGGGAAGTTATGAAAGGGAGTATATTTAAATGGATCAAAAGGAATTGAATGGAATATGTGCATTGAAATGTTTTGATTTTTGCCTTTTCCCTAGGAATTCTGTCTGCCTCAAGTCTTCATCATCTCGTGCTCAAATATTTGTTCGCCCTGGAGGGGGTGGTGGAGGGAGTGGTGCCAATTCGAATACCCTCTCGCCATCCAAAGGGACCAACAAGCGTGAGAAACATAAAGGTGGAAGCATGAGATCTTCTCGCAAAGCATTCAGTGCTCAGATAACTTCGAGTGGGTCTTTGAACGCTGGTGGGGGGAACAGCCAGTGGTATATGTCGGCGTCTTCTCCCATTTCAACTCCTGCCTCGGCACCAATTACTCCAAACTTCCCAACATCTTGGATGGGCAGTGAAGCCAACCACGTTGAAGGTTCTCCTCCAACTGTGTTTGAGCTTAGGCAGGAGGTGAACAATTATTTGTTTATCACTTTTAGCATAGTTTGTGCATGGTCATTCATTGCAAATACACAGTTTGTGCTCTGTGGAATTCAAGCCAGTAAAAGAGGTGTTGTGTTTATGATGTTAAAGGGGAGATTATTTGGTAAGCATGAAATAGGGAGAACTAGATTATGTAATTTGAATGAAATGTATTGAGGTTGGAAAGTATAGGGAAGCTAAAGAAGGAAGTAATATTAGGTGAAAGGTTATTTGACCAAGTGTGATAATATCCATTGTTGTTCTTGCAGTCTTATTTTTATGGATTTTTAAAGTTTTTAACATTGAAATCATGATATTACCAGAGCTTACAATATCTTTTTAAAAAACCACTTACCATATCCAGTTCTTGTTATTACCAATGGTGATTTATATTAGTCACTTGCCAATTAGCTAATTCCTTTGAATTTCAGCTTATCATAGCCATCAATATGGATATTTTTAATTATAGGTGTAAGAGTGTCAATCAGATAACTATTAATAGCAATTTATCATAGATTTTTATGATATAGAATGGTTTTAATAGGATCCATTATCATATGTATTAAAACATTTTAGTGGCTAATAATTCAGTAACTGCTGCATTAGTTTGATACTATGCACAATTATGGCATTCCATTGAATAGAGATTATTGATATCATCTTGGAACTGGTCAAGAATGCAATCAACCTTAACTGTAAATAATTTCAGTTTTTAGCTTTTTTTGCTTGAACTCTGTAAAATCATTTAAAATATCTCAATATGGGTGTGTTGAATGTTGTCATACAGGGTTCGTCCGGAAAATAAGTGTACTGAGCTCAGGAAAAAAAATTTATTACACTTTTACATATCTTAAGCTAATATTCCTCAAAATAGGACCCTTGTGAGTCGATACACTTGTTCCAGCGGCGTTCCCATTCCTGGAACGCTCCCGCGAAGGCATCATCAGGAACCTCTCAAAGACACGTCGTCACGGCTTCTTTGACGGCGTCCAAAGTCCCGTATCGCGTTCCTTTCAAACTCCTCTTTATCTTCGGGAACAGAAACGTTCTCTATAAAATGTGGATCATTTTTGCAGTGATCCGCAAGTTGTGTCGCGATTTCCAAACGATTGAGTCTTTGATCATCACTGAGCACTTTCGGCACCAACTTTGCACAAATTTTTCGCATCTGTAATTGGTCCCTAATAATCTCGTGCACTATTGTTTTTGGCACATTACACTACTCTGCTATCATCCGAACACTAAGACGATGAGCAGAGTTCAGTACATCGCGAACTTTTCACACATTTTCGTCGGTGAGTGTCGTTGATGAGCGTCCAGGCCGTGGTTTGTCGTCGACCTCTTCTCTGCCCTCCACGAACATCTTGTGCCACCGAAAGATCATGTTTCTGGACATGGCTGACTCCCCGTAAGCCTGGTTAATCATACCGACAGTTTCGGTAGACAATTTCCCAAGCTTTACCGCAAATTTGATGGAATAACGCTGCTCCAAAAACTTCGGCATCGCGTTCCGTGACGTGGGTCGAGCGTGGAGGTTCGCGTTAACAGAGCTCCTCACTACACCACAGCTCAGAGCCGACTGCCTTTTTCAGCGTCGCTTGCCAACATACCCCCCTCCAATCGCAGCCCATCAGAGCGGTGCTGGGCGTGCCTGGAGCGGCGGGAAAAAATCAGTACACTTATTTTCCGGACGAACCCTGTACTTTATTTGTAATCTTATATCTGGTGCAAATTATAGTTTTACAGTGGACTCCCTCGCTTGTATTATCCATGTGCTAATGGAAGATGCATATTGAAGCACATATAATCGATAAAACACATTGGATAACCAAAATATGGGGAATATGTGGTCATGATATAAATGGATTTATATACGGCTTTCCCTTGTCATTCCTTGTGTTTGAATTGCATTTTTTAGCAATTGAAATGACAATTTTTCTGTTCATCAGCCATTTTTAGGATAGGGTGGAATTAAAGAGTTTTTCAAGAACAGAGAACTCTCTGATATTAAGTGAATAGCAGAACATATTTTTCCTCAAAAAGCAAATCAATTGTGTAACCAGGAGAAAACAAATAATTGGCAAAGGAAGAATATTGACAAAAGGCTCGCTGGTACAGATCAGATTCAAATTCATCACATGATATTATACTGATTAAAACAATGCGCTATATGTTAATGACTTATTTAATGCTGAGTAAAAGCTGTATGTATTTGCTCTTGCCTTAAAGGAGAATATGAAATTCTCAGGCCTAATGGATGTGACAGAAGCAATAATGGGGAAAATACATACAAATTGTAAAATATGATCAAATTAAAACATTAAATACAGTTGATTATCAGTGCAGCAGTTATTATAGCAGTGCAAATTAAAATGGTGTTATTATTTTTAATAGTACTCATTTATTTATGCACAGTTGACTCCAAAGAGACCTCTTAGGTCAGAGGTGGAGCGAGAGAGACGTCTAAGCAGACCGTCAAGTGGTCAGTTCCAGCCTTCCAAAGTGGCAGCCTCATTTATGGTGGAAGATGGCAGCCCATCTCCTGGGCCTACTTCTCCAATTAGGCTCAATGGAAACAGCAGCAACCGAGATTCTATAGGTAGGGAAGGTTGCTGTTTTAAAAAAACAACATTTTAAGAAACCATAGTTCCACAAAACCAGCAGGCCCTGAACTCAGATTCCCTTTGTGGGTTTTTGCTTAACTTTCCTCTTATGTCATCAAGTGGATTTCCTCGTGCGTCTCCCACCCTCTTGCTCGCTCGTTCGTTTGGGTAATCACGAGGGGTAAGACTGGCATGGAAGGGAGATGGGGGATTTGCTGGGGCTGCACTTGAGAGGGGAGGATCAGTGGATGGTGAGGCATACTGACATTGGAACAAAGGCTTTGGATAGCAGAGTGGCATTGAAGAAGTTGTGCAAGTATCAGTATGGTGAGGATGGGAGAGAGCATATAGTGCTTGGTACTTCGTATTTTTTTCTCTCTTATACCTGTTCATTTCTGTTTTTCCATTAACATAATTTTGAATGAAGTATGATAATTGCTTTTCAAGGCTTGAGGTGGTTATTTGATATAGGAAAGTTGTAGAATAACCATCACATCAATATTTTGAGAAATGTACTCTTCTACTTGTCTTAAAACTACATAGTAATTCACATAATAAATAATGATTTTATCATCAATAGCTACACCTGGAGAGTAGTGCATACATAAGTTTCAGTTGTATTGAAAAGTAACATTTTGAGCCAACCTTAAAGTAAATGTAGATTATTTTCCTATAACTTTAGAACTTATTTTGTTGGTTTTTCTAATACGTGTATGGTGTGTGACCATTTTCTCTCAAATGAGGCAGCTACCACCAATAATGCATCAGGTGACCATCCCCGATTGCTATTTTAATTATGGCGATTAACTGAGCTCACCGACAGCTCATCAGTACCTCCTCCTACTCACACATCCTCAAAGACCCAACCCCAACATAATATAATGACATAACGTCTTTTCTTAAGGACAAGGACCCATCCATATTTTTACTTCCCACAGTGATCTCCACCATTTTCCTGCTTTACCACCCACACCCCTCATTTTTATACCCTTGCCTAAATTCATTAAATAAATATTACCAGCCAACTGTTATATCTTCATGAAACTCCCCAACTGAATGAATCTTCTCCTTTGTTTATCCCTACTTTTTACCAATTGTCTGTTCCTTCCTTTCTTTTGTCAAAGATTACCCTTCCGGAAACTATAGACACTCTGCCATCCTCCCTGAAGCATGATAGTTAGTGATGATAAATGGGTGGGGGAGGGTAAATGTAGTTAGGATGGGGTGCATTGCAGCCCTATTACAGAGAGGTGTGGCTTTGTAAATTTGAGTGGGTGAAAAAGGTGGGTGGGACATCTGTAACTAATGGATAGACACGTAGGGGAAATGTTATCCATGTTCTTATTATTTTTTTATCAAGGGGAAAGGTTTTAAAAAATGAATTGGAGGGAATGTGTGACGGGTGAAGTAGGTGGTAGAGGCGGGAAGAGGTTGAGAGTGGGGGAGGAGGATTTGGGCAAGGGGGAGTGCTTATAGATTACTTTGTATAGGAGGCTCACCTGGGGCTTTGATAGCTCTAGTAAGTGATTGAAACTTACACATACAGAATCTTCAGCATGAGATTTCTTTTTGAAAGAGTTTCCAAAAGCATTTCCTTTAGATTGAAAAAGAATACATTTCTTCATCCTGTGTAACAGTAGTGATTAATTCCTATTTGTTATAGTCATTACATATAACTTTAATATATTCTTATTGTTTTCCACCCTGGATTTAAGTTCAACTAAATGTGTCATTGTAGCAACCACTGATTCCACTGCAAGTGAAGAAGATGCAGGAGTGCCTCCACCGTTACCTGTGAAAACACGTGAGGCTGATTACTGTAATTTACCTGATGATTCACTGCCACCAGCAGCAAGACCAGCTGGAACTCCCACTATCCCCAGAGTTAGAAATAAGGTAATTTGTGTATTGTGTCTTTTATAGCTTATATTACTAGAATATTTTCCATAGTTTTGTTATTATCATTATCACAGAGTTCCCTGCAAGTCATCGCTAGGGTGTGTGGCATGGGTGTGATTACACACCAGACTACTTTGGATTCAAAAAATGTTTCACCCTTAGCATGGATGGACATAATTCTGATCACTTATCGTTTGTAGGAAAAATTTATCACCTTTAATCTATCAGATCTAAACTTAATTTCTCATTTATTAGGCATGATCTCGTCTGTTGTAGTGACATGGAGGTAATAATACAGTTTCAACATCAGTACTAAAGAGACACCCTTCCAAGTTATGCAAGAGATTTAATCTGAAATTTAGCCTTTGCTCTGTGAGTGGTTCACAACCTAGCTCCTGTAATAATTTTTATAGACTACTCAGTTTGTCATAACGTTTTTACAAATATAGCTCCTCGATGCTGCATGTGATCCAATGGGGCAATCAATCCAACTTCATGAGGATCCCATATACTAGCAGCATATTCTAAATGGCATATAGTTAACGGAAGATGGCATCACTGTTGAAACTTCTCATCACCTGTTCCCAATTCTCTTATAATAAATCGTAATTTTTTGTTAGCATGTCCACATATTCCCCATGTATGCTTCACCCTGGAAAGGTCATGATTTTGGGTAATGCCTAAGTATTTAGTCTAGTCTACACTTTTATTTTGGTATTTCTAATGCAGTAGAATGGGAGGGAACTGCTCTTATTCCAAAAATTCAGCACAACATACCTTTTTAGGTTTAATTTAATTGCCAAGTTTTGCATCAAGATTGTACAGCATTTAGTTGATCTACTAAAGGTGCTTCATTCTTAGGAATATGGTATCTCTGTGAATCACTGCATCATTGTCAAATAAACATATCTTACTAGTGACTACAGAATTAATGTCATTTATGTAAAGAAGGAAGAAAAGTTATCTGATAACGTTACCCTGGGGACATCCGAAGTGACTTCTACTGCATTAGAGCCAAATCCATCTATGACTACTCTTTAAACACAACCAATAAGTCTCCATTCCAACCCAGAATATTTTTATATATGCCATAGGCTTCTAGCTTTGTGAGTAGTTAAATTTGGGTTACTTGATTAAATGCTCTTTTTAAAATCTAGATAAACCCCATCCAATGGAACAGTGTTGCTGATGTTTCAACAAAAAACCCTGTTCTGTAGATAACAATGTAATCTAACCTTAATGCATTTTTTCTATCCATCTGGCTATTCAAAATTGTACCTCTGACTTAATTTGAAGTTGTACCAATTGTTGTATGAAGGTCGAGGCACTTGATCAATATTGATCTCCAAAATCTAGGAAATTATTAATAATGGAGGCCCTAGGGTGACAACAAACATTCATGGCTTCAATTTTTTTCAGCCGCCTCCACCTGAACCTGTCGAAGAGAATGGGCCCCCTCCAACTCCTCCTCCAAAAAGACCTCACCTAAGGCCTCCCACTGAGAGGATGGACTGATATTTTCTCTTTGGTGAAGACTTCCCCTCAGAATTAATGTTATCACTTATCGTACCATGTCATTGCCTAGTAAAAAGCAATATTTTTTGCCCTTGTAAAAATATTTGTAAAAATGTTTTTTCTAGTAACTTAAGCTTGCAGTATGATGTAAATATATCTCTTCAGAAGGCTCTCTATTTCAGATAAAATATTGGGAAGCCAATCTATTCAGGTTTGTAACTTCAAATTGTATTTCATACGATTCAGTTGTTTAAATGAGTGGAATTGCTAGTTTTTATTTAGTTGTTTTAGGTTTTTTGTTGTTTAGTTCGCAGTTGTTAAAACCTTACCATATTATATTATTCAAATAATTTATTATTTTCTGTTTCATGAGAATTCTATAATTTAATAAGGACAACTAATTTGTGAAAAGTTGGTATGCTCTACACATCTTCTCATTGGTGCCAAATTGTTTTAGTCTTAAAATTTTATGAGGTAGAGAATATTATGGTAATATTCAGGTATAGTACAGAAAATGAGCAGGATTTAAATGTGACTGAAAAGCTTCAGAGGAATGGGAGAGAAAGTAAATGGTTTGCTCATGTTTAGTGTCCACATAGTTTCCCCTGTTGAGGGTATGGCTGCTTTTTATGTGACTTTTAATCCTAGAAAAATATTTCTTTTTTATCATGTATTCATTTTGAAGACATTTTAAACAATGGCCATCCTGAGTAGGTGCTGGTAATGTTAATACAATTTTGTCCAATTTTCTAATTGATGTTTGTGGTGCCTAAAATTCTGAAGAATTTAATTGTAATGGATCAGAGGTTTCAGGCCCTTTATTCAGAAAGTATTCACACACTTTATACCAAATGTATGTGGCTTTGATTTCTTCAAGTCTTTTACAATTTTGTGTGCATCAGCCTTCTTTAAATCTCATGAGGGATTTCATGTACAAATGTGGCTGTGCTTTAGAAGTTAAAAATAATGGCCAGCACGTACAGCATTGGAAATGTTTAGCACAGCCAATTGAACTAGTCCACTGTACCCTAGATCATGTAAATTGTACCTCATTGTATTTTAAATCTTTTATTCACAGTGAAGTAGCTTTACTGTTGTGTGGAGCGTATCAGGAATATTTGGCACAGCTTTATAAAAAAGAAAATCATTATATAACTCTTTCAAGTAGAAAGAAAAAGATACAAAGATGAGCGCTCTTAGCCTGCAACAATTTTTTTAATCATTAGTAAAGAGTCCTATATTGTGCCTGAGACAATAAATGAGTGCCAATTATTTTTATGCTCTTTGATAAGCAATTTTCTCTTTTATTATCTGGAAGAATGTATTAATTTTGTATTCTTTATTGACAGATGAAGCAAGCATTTTATACCATTTATTGAATCCCGGTGTTTATGATGGGTTAGAAGGTTAGAAAAACATACAAATGGAGTGAAGTTCATCCATAACTGTCTACATACATTTGTGGTTTCAAAACCATTAACGCACAAAAATAGATGCTTGCATAATGGTGTGATTTACATATTTTGTAGAATGTATGCATGCACATGTGATCACAAGTGTGTAATTAGGGCTTATCCCTGCCAAAGAACAGCTTTGTCTTCTGGAATGATTTCTGTGTTTTATGTTAAATAAGTTATTGTACTAGTAGATTTAGAATTAATGAAGTCTGGTCTTATGTATAGTCTGCATGGCAGAAATATTCATTGGTAAGCAGTGGTGATTGAAGAGATTCATTTTGAATAAAGAATTTTCAGGTAGATTCTTGCACAAAGTCTTGAGTACAGTTAATTCAAGATGTATGCCTTTTTCCATAAATTACATAAAGGGACATTTGTCCAATGTCTTTCATTGAAGCTACATATTTTTATTCTGTTCAGTTTTAAATGACATTTTATTTGGGACCAATAGGGAAGAAGATGTCAACCGAATTCTATTTTTGTATGAGTAATGTTAGAATGCATTAATGTATTAGTGTTAACTGCCATGATAAAAATACTGGCCTTGCTTAAGCATAGCCTTATTGAGATTTACCTACATTCATTATTTCTCTTGTGACGTCTTTTAATAGAAAGAATGCTGTAGTTATATCTGTCTCTCTTATGTGGAGTAAAATATGAATTTCTTAAGGGCATACTACAGCAATGTGGATTATCAATCTATTAAAGATATATTTTCAAATTTACTCTGTATTACTTATATGAGTTGTAATAAATGACTTTTGAAAGTATGAACATCTGTAATCTTATTGTGTTAAGAGAGTATCATGGTATTTGTTTTTATCTCAAGATTATTGAAGATCCACATATTTTAACAATATTTTTCAAATTATTTTCTTTGTTATTCAAAGAATTTGAAATTAATTTGAAATGAAATCATGGCAAATTCCAAATTTAAAGAAAACTGGAGAATTTTAAGATGTAATATGACAAGAATTCATTTGTATTCCAGTTATGAAAAAAAAACCATAAACACAATATTCAGCCCAAAGGTTGGTTAGGTAGGTGATGGTAGAGTTCACCCAGTACCAAGCCCAACGGCGTGTGAATATTCACACATCAGGGTAAGGGGGCCAGTTCCTTTCCCTGTGCCGGTTATGGTTTCTAGGAAGATCTGGTACCCAAAAAATCAACTAGCTTGGGTGGAGCTGCAGGTGCCCAGAGTGCCTTGCCCAGGAATACAAACCTGGGACCCTCTGGTCAGTAGTCCAACGCTCTACCCACTGGACCACCACGACCCACTTATATTCACCAATTATGATCACCATAAAAATGTAGGATGTATGATGTCCTTAGATTAGTTTCCAATTCCTTGTAGAAACCTGCAAAACTGGTTGTCATTTCATTATTCAACCTTGTCACACCATAGTTGCTCTCAACAAGTTTTCAGTACAGAAGAATCTTGCTTAGTAAGCACATTGCACAACAAGCAAAAATAATGTTAAAAAATTACTTGCATAATAAGTGATGAGGAGAGTGGAAGTGTGGAGAAGTTGTGTTTTTTGCGCTTTGTTCCGCTAGCATATTAGTTCACTTGTGATCATGCATTTTTCCAAACTTTTGTTCAGGCATATTATTTGTGATATTTTGTGCAAAGTTTAATAACCTTTGCTAAAATGTCTACAAAGAAAAAGTTACCAGAAGACATCCATAAGAGAATAAAAGTAATCATGGAAATGAAAAATAAAATCATTGAAAAGTGAGAATGAGGTGTGAGTATGGCTGATCTAGCATGCACAGACGACCAGTCCACTACAATTGTCACCCTCCTCAAGAACAAAAACAAAATTAAGGAGATAAATGCTTCAAAGGGTGGCAAGAATTTCTAAACTACGGTTACATATTCTCAATGATGTTGAAAGGCTGCTTACCTTAAAGGATCAAGTACAAACGATAAGCAATGGTGAGGTGGTGCTATTAACAAGAACTTCATTTGTAAGTACTTTGTTTTCTTTTTTATTTTTGTTTATCACAAAAGGTGCTTATATAAGCCTGGCATCATAATTCAACAATCATGTGCCTATGCCGTATAAAACCACCCTCCATATTAAAGTTTTTACTATTATTTCCTTAATATTCTTACTCAATGCCCCTCATATCAATTCTTTCTTTGTGACAGCTTCTTTATCCAATGTGACTTTCATTCCTACATTCAACTACTTTGACCATCTTGATCCAAGACAGGTTAGCTGTTTCGCCTACCCTTAGTTTATGTCCTCCAATTTCAGCATTCAACTTGGCTTTCCACTTTTTCAGAAAATTCATATGCTTTTGTTGTATCTACATTGATTCCCATTCTATACCCATAACACTGATTTTCTTATGCACGTAGTAATGATTCTAACCCCTTAGATGACTGGCTAACCAAAGCTTGGTAATCTGTAAACCTGGTTTTATAATAAATATATTTTCTATATAATAAGTCCCAGTTGACTTTCATTGCCATCTCCAGGTCTTCTCATGAATCCTTTACCATTTCCTCCCCATATAAATTAAAAAGCATGAGTGATAATGCAGTCTTGCCACACCACCCTTCCTTAAACTATCCTAACCCTCTACTCCCTACATCCACCTGAGCAGTTTGAGGCATATCGCCTAATCCTGCCTTTTATAATGCACTCATTGATTCTAGCCAATTGTTGTTGTTGTGTCTAGCCAATTCTCATTGTTGCTGTATCATGACATGTACCCCTGCCCTTCCTGAACTCAAAACTGATCATCCCCCTTCATTTTCATTTGCCCTCCTCTCTATCATTTTTTTTATGTTAACTACCAACTTAACTGTATGTGAAGTCAAACTATTGTATAATAAATTATATATATATATATATATATATATATATATATATATATATATATATATATATATATATATATATATATATATATATATATATATATATATTACAAACTATAGTTAAGTATATGATTACCAGGGAAAAGGTTTTCTTTCTTCCACGCGAGGACCATATTTCCCCACAACAGTAATCGTACTGTGGCAGGTCAATTTTACGATATCGACAACATTTTCCCGAAGCAGCAAAGGGATTCCTTTGGTGCGAAGGAGAGGGACAAAAGCTACTATTAACCCTGGAAATTATTTCGACCAGCCATTATTTCTCTCGCTTAAGCATAACGACTTTATCTTCTCCATTGAAGAGATTAGATCGTCCGAGTACGGTAATATATCGTTATCTAATCTTTACAAGGCGTCATGTTTTTAGCCGTATGAGATCCGTCATTGATGCACGGTCTTTTCAGTATGATAACCAGAGAGAGCACACGATATGGACTACAAGTGTTTCGTGTCAATTCCACGTCTATGAATACAAACGCTTAAAATGCCGAAGAGGCAATAAGAAATCAGGACTAAGGTTAACTCCGACTGTGCCGAAACATCTCATGACGAATAGAATACGAGTTGCAATGGAAGCATGGCAGACAGTTAGCGAAGGAGAGAAGCGTGGTATAGGTATAACTGATATCCACTACGATTAAGAGCTTTGCTTTAACGCTGAAGTAATTTCAGTTTTCCATTAGTTATACGACTAGAGGAGTGTTTGCATTCCGTCTTGGTCAAAGCATATATTTGGTCTGGTGGTGCTGATCAAAGAAGAACCAAACAATTCTTAAAAAGCTCGATGACACTAACACAAGACAAAATAATTTTTCTCATTTATCCATGCAATGAAAATTTCTGAAAATAATGGATTTCTGTGCCCTTCAATGAATGTTTGCCTCGCACCCGTGATGCCTAATCCCAACTGAATTACGGCACACCTTCTTATACCAGATTATGCCAATGCTACCAGCCCTTATAAACGCTATTCAATTATTATTCCGGGGATTTCAGAGCTCTTCAAAAGAAATTCCGAGAATATACAGTTGTTCACCAACTTATTTAAAAGATACTGTAGGCTTCCATCAATTTTATAAAATTTAATAGTTTTTTTAACTTTTTTAATTTTCTAACTATCGAAATATCAAAGTTGCGTATACTGCTTAGCCATTTACTTAATAAGGTTATAAATCATGTAGAAGTATAATCCGTTGCGAAAATATAATTTGCTGTTACTTGCAATAATTCTTGTTTTGATAAGTTAAAAAACCTCAGCGTCTGCTACCGGTGAACATTATCCTTGTTTTTATTTGCTTGTTTGAATTTGTATTGGACGTTAAATTCACCAATGATACCGATGTCATCGTATTTACTATTCAAAATTGATTTCATGAAGGTGCATACTCCATGATTGATTCTCTAACATTTACTAGCCATCCAGAATTTCCGGCAGGATGGCCAATCTCGAATAAAAATAAGTATTGGAGATAGACTGAACATCGCCGAAGAAAATGGAGACTGGTATTTTGGATGTCTGTCCACCAACAAGAATGTTCGGGGAATCTTCCCAAAGTCGTATGTGCATCTTACGAGGTCATCTGAGCTTCAAGGGCAGGGTAATTTTGATTTAGGGTAAGTTTTTATTAATTCTCTAACTTTTCACATTGTCTAATGCAGTTGCTGAGGAAATTATGATGGCAAATAGAGAATCCTAGTGCCTTGGTCGTCGTAATGTTAATACTATGGTACTCACTGTCTGAATCCTCCCCCATTGGACAGATGGCATATTTATTGATCCACTTCAATTTTAAATGATTTTTTTTATATTGGACCATGTCTAATATGCAATCTAGGGCCATTATTATTTCTACTATTTATCAATGATTTGCCTATATGTATTGAGAATAACAACATAGTTCTGTATGCAGATGATACAACTCTGGCAAGGAGCCCAACTTTTTCCAAGCTAAGCTTGATAACTCATTATAGTTCTTGGAAAAATGGTTTAACGTTAACAAACTCCCTGTAAATGTACTAAAACAAATTAATAATATTAAATTAAAAAAAAAGAAGGGAAGTGGCTATATTAATGTAACCCCAAACACCACCGACTTTTAAGGTATTTTATCACAAATGTAGCATATGTGAAAAATGAATCTTTTTTAAGGTAAATGTTGGTTGATTTAAACAGAATTTAGCACATGTCTTAAAAGTTATCTGTTCTTTAAAAATATAAAATAAAATAGAAGGCATTATGTTTACAAAAATAAATATTTATTTGCAATTATTCACATTACTGGAGATCATTTTTTAAAGTATGAAATGGCTTGAAATAATTTATGCATAGTGTCAATTTGGCGACATCACACCGCCATGTAGACTCTCTCCTCAACTTTTTCTCCAGGCACACAACGCAGCATTTAGACATTCATTCACCTTTTGCCTCGCTTAACTCAACTTTTTCAGGAAAATGGCAGAATAGAATATTACCAGTTAGTCTCATTGGCAGGTTGGGTATACCATTACTACATCTCCTAACAACACCTCTTCATAAAATTTTTTCAACAACTCTTCTGCTGATATCTGTTTGAAGAAAAGTTGAATCTTTTCTCTTATTTACAAATGTATACACAATGTATGTTTTTAGTAGTATCATGTCGAGTAGGTAAAAAAAAGTTCAGTTATCTCCTTCTTACTTTTCCAGTCTAATTTTTTGGTATTTGCAAACTCCAAGGGGTGCATAGCACTAAGCATTATATCATCCCTTTTGTCACTCTATTTTATTGCAGTCATGTTATTATTATTATTACAGTATGATATAATTCACCTTTTTTAAGTGTTTTACTAATTTCTTTGGCATATTTTTCTGCTGGGCTCTCATGGTATCACAGACATTAGTTCCTAAATTATGTAATTTGTAAAGGGTGAACTATTCCAATTATCAATGTACAAGGAGTATCCCTTGTTTAGTAGATTAGACTTGGTCATCAAATCTTATACAACCTTAGTACTTAAAGGATTATTGACCATTTTGTCTTTCACAACATAAATTTTATACTTATTTATATTACCATTGCTGGAGACATATGATTTGTTGAGTTTTACCCCAAATCTTGTCCTCTTTGTCCTAATGTATTGAATGAAGTGTAGCCTACCTCTGCATTTAATCAGTGATTGATCAATGCAAATGGAATGTATTGGTGTGTACACTTTAGGAAAAATATCAGTCGTCATATCTATGACAGGCCTTAGTTTCCTAATAGGGTCATTGCCTACTAAGTTTTCATTGTTCTCAAAATGTAAGAATTTACTAAATTGCAGAAATGTTCTTCTAGGCATCACTGTTCCAAAATATGGTGTACTTTTATGTGCATCTTTACACCAAAAGCTTTGTTAAGTAGGCTTCTCAATTATACCCATCAAAATACACATAAAGATAAAAATACACTTCCAACTCCCTAGTAGTCACATGGTGAAAATCACAGTCAGCTTATCCACACATGCTAATCTCTGTGATTACAAGTCAAACAATTTCTTCATTTAGAAAAAGCTCAAAAGCATAAAGCATACTACAATGTTTGCCTAAGTCAAGGGATATTCCTGCATTACCAGTGAAAGAATGAATAACTTGAACTTTTTGATCTTTTTTCCAGTTCCATATGATTCATAGTTGATCCGAACATAGGAGTTTGTTTTATTTATGTTTTCCGAAGCATTGTCATCAGAATCATATTCACTCTCTGAGACAATGTTATTTCGAAGCCTTTTGGGGTTGTGGAAAGATTAATTCTTCATCACTACTTGAGTCATCATCACCAGAATTAAGAATATCAAGTAATTGACTGATATTTTCTTCATCAACACTGTCATTAAATTTTCACTTCCTACTGCTGGACATTTTGTGAAGACCTAAAACTTACAGACAAGAGAATGTAGTTTCTAAAGAAAGGAATAAAAAAACTTCACAAGGAAGCTGTCAGATGGTAGCTACAAACAGGTACAGATAACTGACCAATAATTAAAAAAAAAACCATAAGGTAGCAGCAGGATCAGGCAAATAATTACTTAGAGGATTATCAGTTTGGTGTTAGCAAGGGGAGAGGCACACGCGATGCCATTGCAGGAATGAGATCTCTAATTGAAAGGAACATAGAATGCAATCAGGATGTATTAGCCTGTTTCATAGATTTCAAAAAAGCATTTGATAGAGTGAATTGGGAAAAACTCTTGAGTGTATTACAAAAAATAGGACTAGATTAGTGAGACAGGAGACTGATCCGCAACCTGTACATGTCTCAGACTGCTCAGGTGTGAATGGGAAACACAAAGTCTGGATGGGCAGTGTTAGGAAAAGCCTATAAGGCAGGGTTGCCCGTTATCACCGATGCTGTTCAATGTATATGTGGAGGAAATGATTAAAGAGGCATGGGAAGAACTGGAGGTAAGAATGAAAGTGGAGGGGAATTCGTAAAATCAGTTAGGTTTGCTGATGACCAAGCATTAGTTGCTCAGTCAGCCAAGGGGTTGCAAGCATTGTGTGTTTGCATGCATGTGGAATGATGGGATGTTTCTATGAATGTGTGCACTGCTGTGGATTGGGGTTTGCATGTGTGTGTTGGTTTTGAATGCGGTATTTCTTCTTTCCTTTTGGGTGGTGACCTAACACCCCCCGCCACATGCCCTTGCAGCGGCTAGCGAGGTATTATGTAGATGTAGATGAAGCATTGCTGAGTGAATTGGAAATGCAGTGCAATAGATATGGGATGTGAATCTATATTAATGAAAGAAATATGCAATTTTCCAGGAAGAAAAAGGTTGCGCTTAACATCAAAATAGGAGGGCAAAAACTAGAGCAGGTAGAACAGTTTACGTACCTTGGAAGTGTTTTGGACCAACATGGTCAAAGTAGTAGGGATGTAAGGAGAAGAATTGTGCTAAGCAAAGAGGCTTTCACAAGGATAAGGGAGTTCATAACAGGGACGTAGAGTAAGGATGATAAGAAAAGACTCATTAAAAATTAGATATGGAGCGTAGTTATGTACGGCACAGAAATGTGATCACTGAAGCAGGAGGATGGATGTGCAAGGTCTGTTCAAAAAGTATCGCTAATTTTTGAATTTCTGTGGGTTACATATATTTGAGTTTTTATTTTTTTTTGTCAATATATTGGTACTTATGTCTCTCACTTTTGCCAAAAATTTCAGTCCTTTTGAATGTTTAGTTAATTGTTGACAACTGTTTTGCTTGGGCATGTTTTGGCTTGTCTTCGATTTTTGCCTGTTCCAAAAAATTGATCAAAGAATCTGCATTATCTTGCTCAGAGAAGAACACTGTCTGACATTCACTGAAAATTCTCAATTCCTAAATAATTATTCGAAATAAAAAGATCATTTCCACCTATTTTCCAAATCATGTATCCATCATGGATTCACATGAAATCCATGTGACCTTAAAAACTTACTCTTGTTCTCATACTATTTTAACTATTAAAGAAAAAGAAAGTCTTAAAGGTTAATCTTCATTTCCTCTCCAGAAAACAATTTTACAGTAGTTATCAAATATGGAGGCTATAATGACCTTTATAACAATTTTACAGTGATTACAAAGATTCTTTATGAAATTCAATAAATATATGAGGGCTGTCCAGAAAGTAACCTCCCTTTGCATGCAGCAAGCAAATGTTTGCTTAAGTGATAATAATATTACTTTATTCATTTTGAAAAATCGTACAACTATATTAAATGTTGTCAACATAAATATTACTTGATAGATAAACATGAGTTCTTAAATGTGATGAAGATTGTCACAAAAGAATTCATCAAGTGAGTAAAGTGGGTGAGCAAGTAATCAGGTATATACTCTATTCTTGAATCTCTGGATGCAGTCTAATTTCAGCTGAGTAAGCAGAATTTATGCAGTCATATTTTCACATAATCAAATGTGTTGTAAGTTGAGGGCAGTCTACAATAAGTAGTATTTAGATTCCCTTTACCTCTTGTGGGGTCGTTATGGATATGAGATCTTAATTGGTAAGTTTCTAGGTTAGCTTTCACATGCATCAGAGTCTTAAAGATATATAACTAAATGTAGTCATGATTCCACACTATGCACCACCACATACTTTCACACCACATAAACACACTAGGGCAGTACATCTCGAGCTGCAATGTTTGGAAGGCCGGATTTTTTTTTTACTGTAGCGAGTCAAAATGAACAATACCATTGGACTGCCAAATGTAAAACCTGTTTAGTGTTAAGTTGTTTACTGGCAATAAACTTCAAAGCTGCTGACATTCATCAGGAAATTTATACTTTGTGTGGACCAAATTTGATGAGTGACAAGAGTTATGCATGAGTGGTGTTGTTAGTTTAAGAGTGAATGGATAATTGTTCAAGAAATGGCCATCTGTCACAACGCTAAGCCAACCACTGCAGTCCTCATTGTGAACATTGGTGCTGTGGCCATGTTTAAACTGAATACACCACTGCTTCACTCTGGATTCATTCATTATTCCATCTCTGTACACTTCATAAAGTTGCCTATGAATTTCAATTGGCTGGTAGTCTTTTTCCAGTAAAAACATAATCACGGATCACACTTCACAACTTGTGGAGTTTTTATTGCAGCACACATTTTAACAGTTCAAAGTGAGCAAATTAGAAGAATCACAGTCTGCACACTACCGCAGACAGAGTCATACTGGGTGTTAGGACGTTTAGACACCAAGATGGTGGCTCTAGTGTTGCCCACCACCATGCTAGGCCAAAACATAAGTTACTTTCTTGAGAGTCCTTGTATATTTATTCCCTAGAAAGTAAACTGGAAAAATCTTAAGTCCTCTAGTTTGCCTGTATGCTCTTGACTAGAAATTTCTTATATATAGGAGTTAAAGGAGGAGTTAAATCTGTCCAATCTCCTTGATGCACTATTTTACATGATGGAGAGGATGGCGAACTATAGACTTGATTTGTTTCTGGAGTGGAGGAACCTGTGGGTTTCGGCACGGTAGGTCTACCATTGACCATCTTATTCAAGCAGACAACTTCATTCAGGGGGCCATTTTGTTGCATGAATATGCTGTGGCCATATTCTTTGATATCAAGAAAGCATACTATTGTGTCAAGTGTTGTAAGATTTTAGAAAAACTAGAGGCATGGGATTTTAAAGGCAATCTGTCAATTTTTATTGACAACTTTTTACAATGGATGTGTAGCCTGGTCAGAGCAATATATTCGAGAGAACAGAGTATCTCAAGGATCTGCATTAAGTATAATGCTCTTTGCAATTGCCATGGATGACATAGTGGGTTCCATTTGGACTCCGGTGATCAGATCCCTTTTTGTAGGTGACCTTGACATTTTTAAGGGCCTCCAGATTAAGCACAGTGATGAGGTAAACTCAGATGGCTTTTTATAGATTGAAGGAGTGATCAAAGAAAGTGAGTTTTCAGTTCTTTGAGGAAAAAACAAAAAGATTTATTAAAAAGGTTGTGTGGAATCTTGTTTCAATACTGTTTTTAATCCTCAGCTTTTAAATTTGTTTCTTAGAAACCCAATCTGTACAAAGACAGTTGAAATTCATTTTAATGATTTAACATTAAAAGTTGATTTTTCTCCACCAAAAAATATACACGAAGGGTGCTCTAGCTGTCCACCATGGAAAATCCCCATTCCAGGCTGACAATGTCAATTTTCTCTGTGCACAAAATCATCCACCACTGCAGTGGAGTACCAAAAAACCTTTTAACAAGTTGCTGAGCCAGCGTCCCAATGTTACAGTAATTTACATGGTTCAAAATTGGTGGGTCAAACCCAGGGTGCTAGAACTTCCTCTGTTTGTGAGTAAAGATGACTAAAACTATTTGAGTAAAAATGCATCTGTGCTGTAGCATACATTTTCACAGTTGAGCTCATGGTGAATAAATTCAGCCTTTGCAAAATACACTGCAATAACAGATCTTTCTCATTTGAATGGATTTCTTCTTTGCATCATTATCCATTTATTGATATTTTCCCTTTAACCTTAAAGTCCAGGAGATTCAGTACTTGTTTCTTACACTTAGATGATGGCAATGATAAATTAAAATCCTGTGGGCTCTGGGACATCCTGGCGTAGCATGAAATGAGATGGTTGATACATCAGTGAACTGAGCACCAAATAAGTGGCATTTGCATTATATGTGACAAAGGGATAAATTTTGGCGAAGTAAAAAAACTTTGAGCGTTTCAGAGATATCACTGAAGTGAGTCTTGTTATCATAAAAATACCAATGGTTACTTTTTGGTGATATCATTAATATGCTCTTTCCATGAGAGATTATCACTTATGTTGAAACCCAATAAATTAATGATATGTTTTATTCTAAGCCTGTTTAAAGGTAGTAAAGGGATAGAATTTGGTTTATTCTTTTAGTGTGAAAATACAGTTATGTAGAAGTAGTGCTATTTAAATTCAAATCATTGATGGCACACCAAGTGTTCATGTCCTCAACTGAGGAACAAGGTGATTGATTTCATGAGGTTTGATCAGTAGTTCCGGACATAAGATGTGAAGTGTCATCCATATATAGAATGATTTGCAGTTGACCATAGAAATGGACAAATCCTTCGTGAAAATAGCAATAAGTTAAGGACCTAGGACTGACCCTTTGGGGACACTGCATTTCACTTCTGAAGAAGTAGATTTCGCTGATATATTCCCAGTTATGGCCTGATAAGGATATTTAACTATCTATTTTCAACCAGGGAGTAAGGATTGGTCATAATCCAGTGAAAGGGTGAACCTTCAATGCCAAGACTTCTCATTTGCCTGACTACATGTTGTGGTTGATGCTGTCAAAAGTTTTTCTAAGGTCATAGAATATTCCCAGTAAATACTGTTTCTCATTGAAACATGAAATCAGCTCATTAATAAGTTTTACATTAAAGAGTAAAGTAGTGGTAGGCCTAGATTTTCTCCAAGCCCCCAATAATAATAATGATAAAATTGCAATTATGAGAACTAATTACTAGCAATGTTTTGTACACAGCAAGTATAATATCATTAAAGTCTGTATCCTTATCACCATGGGAGTGGTAGACACACATAAAGCCATATGATAAATTATTCACTTTTAGAAATTATCCCACAGCATCCAAAAAGATTTGGAACAAAGGGTGGAAAATTGATACACAAGGCTTTAATTTCCTTCCAAAAATATACAGAAATATCACCACCTCACTTCTCATTATGACTGTAGTGAGAGGTGAGGTTAGAGTTTGTAATATTGAAAATGTTAATTTTATCCACTTAGAGCCAGTGGTCTCAGATAAGTAATGCATCAAAGCCATTTACAACAGGGCTTTGAAGACTAGGGTTCTGTTTCTGATGGGTTGAATCTTGGTAACATAATAATTCATGTCATCATGCCCACATGGTCACTTTTCCTAGCCTTGAATTTAGTGAAGAGTGTGGTTTTGGATTTTTTTGTGGTACATTTGGCTATTTGTGATCAAAACTTCATATTCTGCTCTATTCATGTACAGATCATCATGTGGACATTTCTCAAGTCTTTCTGAACAAATTTAACTGACTTGCATATAATGTTTAGCTCTAATCTAATAGTTACTGAAGATTTTGATGTCAACTTTATAAGTAATATCAGAAACAAAATTGATGAGTGAAGTTACTGCAATAATACAATCTGATGAGTTACAATCCCATGCTTACCTGAATAACCAGTCATTTCACAACCTTATTGGATAGTATTATTTTTAACTAAACAATACCATGTCAGTGGGTCGTGGTGGTCCAGTGGGTAGAGCATTGGCCTACTGACCGGAGGGTCTCGGGTTCGATTCCCGGGCGAGGCACTCTGGGCACCTGCAGCTCCACCCAAGCTAGTTGATTTTTTGGGTACCAGATCTTCCTAGAAACCATAACCGGCACAGGGAAAGGAACTGGCCCCCTTACCCTGATGTGTGAATATTCACATGCCGTTGGGCTTGGTACATGGGTGAGTTCTACCATCACCTACAAAACCGACCTTTGGGTTGATTACTGTGTTTATGGTTTTTTTTAATGCCATATCTTAACTACAGTAATTTTATTTATTTATTTAATGGGAATAACCCTTTTACATCAAGAAAGGCAAAAAACATATATTGGTTCCACAATTATAAAAAAAAATTACAAACAGGCACAAATTACACAAAGTTACATACTCGTTATTGAGAATTAAAATATAACTTGAAATTAAAGAGGAATTTTTATTTGTAATCCATGGAAGACATTTTCAGATGGTATACAGGTATGCAAACATACCTAGTTAGGCTAATTAATGTAGACAAAATATCAATATTAAGTAATATTAAAATTTAAAAATGGAAACAGAATATTAGAAATATATTATTGGTTACAGGCAAGATGATGGTACAGAATGGTAAATATTAGTAGACGTTATTAACTAGACCTTGCGGCATCAATTAAGAAAATTTTCCCAATGGGCATTAGGAACAACTTATTGACAAGTACAAATATCCATGCAGCCATAATTAGCATTCTAAAATTCTTCAGATATTTGTAATAACATTTTTTTGAGGGATCCTGGTGAGATAGAAAGTAGGTCAATTGATCACAACTATTGGCATCTCTCCTAATTTGGCTTTTAGGTGAGTGGTAAGTGTAGTTTAGTGCATGATATCTAATTTCAAAGGGTGCTTCATACCTTGTGTTAAACCTTGTGTTATTACATTAGACCTCACTGATCATCTTCCCATTTTGCCAACTGTTTCTGTTAGTTTTTAGCAAATGATAAATCTTCCTTCACTTTCTTCTTACGTGAAACTGAATTTATTGCTGATTCCATGTGCGTACATTTATGTGTCCTGCATTAATGAAAATAATTCAGGTTTCTACTGCTATAGGATTTGGTAATGTAATGACTTGCAACAATGTTTGTTCAGATTAGGTCAGCAACATTTGAACCTAAATGTGCATATGAGAATGACATGGTACAATATTGTCCTGTATGTAATAAAATCGGTAATGAGAACAACTGCTTTTGAAAGCATATTACAACCGTTCCTACAGATCACTGTATATTCTGTAAATGAACTGGTTAAAATCATTTTGATCCTTATTGAAACTAAATTGTAGTGCAACAATTTCAAAATGTAAAAATCATTTGCCTTGACGGGTTACATTAGAGAATGACAGTGCAGTTCTGGTCTTGCTACAGCTCTCTCAGTCTGCAACTGTGTATTTAGAGTTGAGTTTATTTGTCTGTATTTATGCCATAATTCTGATGAATAATGTAAATAATATTAAAATTAATAAAAAATAATGCATGCATCCTAATTTTGTTATTGAAGGCAGTTTTTTATTTCTCAACAGATTTGAAAAAAAATACACTTGGGGATTTTAACTGAAATAGTGCTGGTTTTAAGGGAATGGAGTCCAATCTGGAAGCAACTATATGTGGTAAAACTTTATTATTATATGAATATCATTATCTATGCATACATGATCTACACTTCACTTCATGAGTATTCTGAATATAATACCCTTTTTTTTACTAGAGAAGGGATGAGAATCTAATAAAAATCAAGGATATGATGTGTGACCTGATTTCATACCGTAACATTGCACTCTCTGAAAGAATTCCAAAACACCAGTATATGGAATTGTGATGCCTTATTGCCACAACAATAGATGTTGGAAATAAGTAAGTAATTTCCAAGTATACTTTTCTGTTTGTATGATTCTAGGAAATTAATCCTATTGTCAGTGACTGAATTCATGAGCCACGAGTTCTCACTTATTCACACTGATTAGCCTCAAACCTGTATTTTAGAGGCTTTGAGTGTTATTTTCCTGTTTTTTTTTCATTGTAAACTATTCTGTTATTTTGCATTTGAAGAACTTTGGAAACTGAGCTTCTGTGAAAACATTTTAGCAATGTTGTAGGTGGGGAATAAATTAAATAACTGGATGCTTAAGGCTGTCTTCTTTATTTTTTTTGGAAGACCATATATATGGTTTGTATTAAAAGTATCAGGAAAAGTTTTGGAAAACTAGATTTATTTCAAATGTTGCTACAATGCCTCAACATTCTCCGGAATACATCCCTTGAGCATCAACCCACTATTGGCAGTGGCTTTTCCTCAAATTGAAGGCTTAGGGAAGGAATGTAGGTGAATTCCAGAAGGTCTATAAGGGTACGTGTACACGCTTCTTTGATGGCACTTTGTGGTGGTGGGGGGTCCTTTGGTGAGCGGTGGATTTCAATTTTGGGAATATGAAATAGTCTGCTGGTGCCAAGTCAGGGGTTGGGGAATCGTAGCGATGCAGAAGGTCTTTGCAAGCAAACACTCGGCTCTGCTCTTTGTTGTCCGTACAAAGAACTTCAGGAAGGCAAGTTTAGCACAGATCTTTCACGTCATCAAATTTTCAGCGATAATGGTGTGCACTTTCACTGTCTTCTCAATGCAAATACAATCATGTGCACACTAAACCGTTGGTCTGAATTCATCACTTCATGCATATGCAAGAAAAACATTGGTACTGCTACTTTTTAAACAAACCTTGTAGGCGTTGAAGGCCCTCAACAGTAGGAGATTTCCTCATTACTGAGGAAAGAAATTTCCCACAAACATTGTGGGTTTAAGTGATTGAGGCTTGAGTGAGCCAATGTGAGTTTACACACTGCTTTATTTTTACAATATATGTATTAAGCCAATAAAATGCAATATCTCCTGCGGGGTAACCAATAATAAAGCATTTCATATTTACTCTATTCCATTTCCCAAAATTCGTTCAAAACTAAATTTTACTTTATGTATTGATGTAAGTGCTTTGCTTCCTCACCAAATTGTGGCTGTAATTTTTCTGAGTTGAATTGTACAAAAATGTGAAAACTCTACTTTCAACACTTTTAGTCCAGACTGGAGAGATAAAACTAGTGGATACTGCCCCCTCATCCTCCCAAGAGGATAACTCAGCTGTTTTGAAGCTTTTTTCTTAAGTGGACTTTGTCTTGATATGCCTTCTCATCATCAGAATCTAAAACAGTGCCCAATAGGTGATATAGCCTAGATGTGTTTTCCCAGAAGTTTATGGTTTCAAGCCATGATTGTTCCTAAATGCAGAAGGGACCTCAGCCAATTACTTCTTTTCCTCCATAATAATTGATTCTTAATTATCACTCCTCTGAATTTCCAGCATTTCTTTTTCATTTGCCTTTCTTCTCCATTGTCTAAGAACAAGGATTTGAACAGTTTCAAAATGCAAAAAACAATGATTTTTTATGTTAAATCAGAATTGGAAAATTTATTTATTTAACAAAGCAGCCAAAAACGGCACAAAGGCTTTCACATTGGCTGACATATAACATACACTAAGAAAAAGAATGGGTAAAAGCAATAAATAATAATGAAAAGTTAATAAATAATGTCAAGAACAGATAAAGGAAGGCAGGAGAGCACAGCATATACAACCAGAGAGAGTTACTAAGTTACTATCTGGCATTTAAGGAAAGAGGTGAAAGTGTTGAGGGAGGAAGAGAGGTCCAGGGAATGATACTGGATGCACAGGGAATTGAATGTAGCGGGAAGTTGATGGAATAGGGAATGTTGAGAGATGGAAATTTGGAATCTGCAACAGACTCAGAAGTTACGTGTTGGCCGAGGAGGAACACGAATTGAGAATAGAGGAAGAAGGTCGTTGGTACAGAGAGTTCCGTTGAAGATGCTATGTAGGAATTTCATATCACATAGTAATTGATGGCGGGGGAGAGGGAAAATACCAAGGGATAAGAGAGTAAAGTCCCGGGTTGTATTTTTGAGGGAAGGGATATGATAACGGGAAATATCAATAAATAAATTAAGACGTCTGTTGAGTAACTCTAAAGTAGTTGGGGAGGCGGTCAACCAGATTGGTGAGGAGTATTCTAAAATTGGGAGGACACAAGCAAAAAACACCGTCCTAAGGGCAAGAGGATCACGAACGTCAGTGTGACGGTAAAGTAGGCCGACCATTGCCATCGCTCTCCCGAAAATCCTTTGAACGTGCTTGCAAAAGGTGATCTTTGCGTCAAAAAATACACCCAAGTTGCAGTAAGGACTGACAGATGGAATAGGGCTGTTCGAAAGAGTGTATGAAAGTGAAAGTGGTTTGCGCCTAAACGATAAGGTCATAATAGCTGATTTGGAGGGATTATAGCCTAACTGCCAATTGGAGCACCAAGCAGTGACGGAATTAAGAGCAGATTATAGGGAAATGGCATCAGATGTGCAACCAATCTGCTTGAAAATTTTGCAATCGTCTGCGTAAAGCAAAATATGGTATCCAAGGCGGACAACATTGTCAATTATGTCGTCTAAGTAAAGTGAAAAGAGGAGAGGACCAAGGACACTGTCCTGTGGTATCCCGGATGGTACAGAAAGAAGAGTGGAGGAAAAGCCATCAATAAGGACATGCTGTTTGCTAGAGCTGAGAAAGCTGCTGATTAAAGAAAGGAAATTGCCCTGTATGTTGCACTGATGTTTGAGTTTATGGACCAGTAGAGAGTGGTTAACGGAGTCAAATGCTTTCGTTCAAATGCGTAAATTGTAAATAACCAGTGTTGCCAATGCATCAAATTGGAGCCACTTAAAAAAAATCATGTTGACGAACAGCCTTTTTTAAACTAATTATAAAACTGATTAATCAAAAAAAAGGACTGATAAAAGTTGGCCTTTGACCATAAGATGACATGCATTGACTGACATGGAAATTTCAGGAAATTAAGAGTATTCTCACCACATTAACCCATCTTTCTTTAGCAAGAATTCAAGAGCTCTACGGCCTCTAGGTTAAATAATAATAAGGGAAAAAACTCCACTGGCCGTAAAAAACAATGTGTTTTTTACGGCCAGTGGAGTTTTCCCCCTTATTATTATTCCATCTTTCTTTGATACACATTATTGAAGCAGGCACTGTACTTATTTTCATTCAAAAAATTTACATTGTTAGAAGAAAGATAGTGTAAGCTGTAGAAGTAGATATTTTGCCATTTCCATTCTTCCCATCTATACCTAGTCCCCTTTGCTCGGAACAACAAATTTGTTGACTGGCCGACCTCGCCCCCTTCATATTCCTACCATTATTTTAAATCTCATTTCCCCAGTAAAATGTTGTGTGTCCCACCCTCTTTCTTACTTACCCCTCTCCTCCACTTTTCCTACCTTCACTAGCACTCGTCATCTTTCATCACCCTCCAATATTGATATCCCTAATTTTCATCCAGCCTCCCCTCTCTCTAACCCTAGCATGTTGGCTACTGTACATATAATGGTGTCCCCATCCCCACCTGAAAATGGCTGCTAATGCAATTTGAGTTGTATAATAGTTTTTTTGTCGGAGAATAAATTTTACATAAAGTCTGAAGTAATTTCTTATGAAAGTTGTCTATTTTACTCATCTGCTCTTAAAAATAAATAAGAGAAAAGCTGAAGGTTGGCCAGATTCCATGTTGTATCATATTAGTCTATTTAAAACCCATGTCCCAAATTAACAAACTAAAGCTAGTTCTTGGGAACTAAATTGTTGGCAGTTGCTGTAACAGGAATAGTAATTCTTACAAAGTAGCTGCTGAATTAATTGACATTTGTTTTTCATTGTGGTTGAAAAATGAAATTTATAGGTGTTCAGCATTTCAAGTTGTTTAAATTATATCATTTACTGATGCAAGAGATGTTTATATTAAATACGTATGATTTTTTGTATCTTCAACTTTTATGCAGGATGCTTGGTTTAGATATGGTGTTAAGAAATGAAGAAGGAAATATTTTTCCCATTGAAACGATATCAGCCATGAAATTGTTCATGGAGTATGAAATAGCTTCTGAACGAGTGAGATATTCGATGGTAAGTTACCATAATGAGTGTCTGTTGTAGAAGTTTTCAATCTATGCAGTACATGTGGTGTGATAACCAATTTATTGTCTAATGGCAACTTCTGGTCTTTTCCTTGATGACATATCAAACTGTATGAAGAAGTGCAGCTAGAGAGGCAAAGTATTTTTAAGTTTAATTTGAATATTTTTACCAAATGCTCAGCATTACTGTTTTATCTACTGGCTTGGTTCCATAGTGCTTGTTTTTATTCCTTGATTCCTTTCACAGACCTACAACAAATGTATATTTACGTATAAACCATAAACACAGTAATCAACCCGAAGGTCAGTTTAGTAGGTGATGGTAGAGCTCACCCATGTACTAAGCCCGACGGCATGTGAATATTCACACATCAGGGTAGGGGGGCCATATTTACATATATATTTTCATTATTTCAAGTTTATTATCTTTCAGGACACTAATAATTGGTTATCAGTCAAGAATGAAAGACAAGAAGAAGAGCATGATACATATACATTATTAGCTTCATTTATGAACTTCATATGTATTATTGAGGATGATTTGGAAATAGTTTTGACCCTCTATGATTTTGTAACTGAATGTCCAGTTTCTGATAATTTTGTTTTCTCGTGGAAATCAAACCTTTCACCTGAGGAGACTGAAAAACTTCAGCAGCTTAAAGTTCTCTTTACAGTAAGTTACCTTTCATGAGATAGTAAATATGAAATTTTTTGTAACAATTTACTGAAGTGAAGTATACTGAGATTCTCCAATAGTATTGATTATACTTCTTTACTTGAAAAAAGGATTTGATTCTGCAAGATATTACACAGATGAAAATATGTATGGTATGCTATGCCATAAAAATAGGTAGTATGGAGCAAAGGAAAGCTGAATATGTTAAGACACTGGAGGGGTAGGTAAATCCTATGAATGATCAGGAAATTGTAAGCAAGCAATCACAAGTGAAGTGCTTGAGAAGGCCATTTGGCATAGCTGCTGTCAACATATCATCATACCTTAAATTTTCTGCTGAGGATACTAAAGAGGATCATATATTTCTTCCATTTTTGAGGTATTCTCTTATCTTATATTTTACTCTCTAATTTTCACCCATTTATCTTTCATTGTTGCAGTTGTGATATCCTGATAAATCAAAGTATTACATTGTACAAAAATGTGTATAATAAATTAATTGAGCTCTTACGGCTGATAGTATTGAATAATTGAAAAAACTCCAATTGCCGTAAACAGTTGTTAATAATGTGTATGCTTTAAGAAATGAAATTTGTTTTAGGTACTGCTTTTCACACCCAGTACCAGTTAGTATTGGGTGCCATCTCATTGATTGGCACCTGCATTTTTAATTCATTGTATAGAAAAAAGATAATATATATATATATAAGGCTTTAAAGATTTTTTTCCTTGAGAAAGGTGGCTAGAACCACCGAAAATTCGATACCGAGTGAGTTTCTCTTTTTTTGTGTGTTTCTGTGTTTTTGTCTTTGTCCACAAGTGCTAACTTCATATACATTATTAGTCACATCCATGAGACTTTCACAAAAGTGTTTTATATATATGTAGCTATGTACGGCACGTAAGCATGGTCACTGAGGCAGGAGGATAGACATAGATTGGAGGCTTTTGAAATGTGGGTGAGGAGAAGAATGGAGAAGGTGAAATGGACCGAAAGGAAAATAAATGAGGAAGTACTAGGGATGGTGTATGAGGAGAGGGGTTTGTTGGGAGAAATCCTATGGAGGCAGGAAAAATGGATGAACGACATGTTGAGCAGCAGTGGGATATTGAAGATGGTAATAGAGGGAAGAATGTTAGACAAATGAGGAAAGGGCCGGAATAGGATAGGTATGTTGGACGGGATCAGGCAAATCACGAGCGTAAAAATATTCCCTTTTCCTTATATCTAATTCCTTATTAATGAATATTTGTTCGCCATATGGTGGGATTTCGTGTTTGAATGTGTGTGTATATATATTTATGTAATTGTGAAAATTCTTCTTCTAGGTATTCTGATGGAACTATGAAATCCTTGATTAGCCAGATCATTAACATGAAGGAGAAAGCTATAGAAGAATGTGCTGGGCAAGGTCTGTGGTTTAGCCTTAAACTCTTCAACAGGAATTTCAGAGAGGTAAATATGATTTAATTCTTACTCTTAGAGATTTCTCTGTAAAGTCATCACATCTGAATTGCCAATCCCATCTAACTGCGAGTCACCTCATGACAGAGTGCTCTTAAATATCAAGTGAATAGTGATCATTGGTAAATATCTGGGGAATTATGCTCCGGAGAATTAAGTTCCTCTCAGATGCAATCTTTGATCAAATCTTAAGTTTTAAAATAAAGTGCACTTGGTGAATATCAAAAATGCCTTTTCAAGTATATCTCAATAATATTATTGTACAATATGAGTAATTGGAAAACATTTTACTTATGTGAATCAAGCAAAGGTGTGATGTAACAATATCTCATGATTTACCTTTAATTAAATCTACTACTACTAATACTATGTAAGCATATATATCTTGATTACCTACTAGCTATATATTTCCACAGTTACTTTTCCCATACTTCTACTTGTGTTTGAAAAGTACCAATTTAATAATTTGACTGTTTTGATGCTACATTGTAATAGAACGCCTTTCACTGCTCTATGCTAAATGTGTGCTACGACTTTATTTCCCACTGAAAATGGGACAATCTGTGAGACTGGTTTACTGATCACTGAATGACTACTGGAGGGAGTTCTTTTCAGTGTTGTCTGTTCAATGGTAGAAGTGAAAAGTTCGATTTATAGATTGATAGGTAGCAATCATATGAGTTTCTCTACACTTTTGTTCCCAGTTTTCATTAAATCATTAATTTATCATTCGTTTAACAGTCATAATTGATTGAGTTATCCAATTGATGTGTAGGTATGAATGTTTTCATTGATGATCATAGTAACATCCTCATTGCTGAGATTATCATACTTAATTGTTTTTATATGATCATTCCAATTATTTAAAGCAATCCCCTCCAGAAGTCTTATATAAATGGATTTTTTTGCTGTATTAGTAGTGATCGCAAAATATCAGAAGACTGGAGTGCATATGACATCATTATTGATACAGTAGAACCTCATAATTTGAGCATTATCTGTTCCATAAAGCCAATTGTTCATTTAGTTAAACAAATTTTTTTATATAAATTAATGCAAGATGTGAAAATGTATTCTATGCTGAAAAAAAAATTTTGTACAAGGTTTATTCATAGAAAATTAAACATTCATTGTTTAGGATTATGGACTACATTCGCCTTTTCTTCTATCATGGAATGAAGCAATCGGTATGGGAAATTGATTTATGCAAGCAAAAATTAATCAAAATAAATTGTTAATTGTTTATGATATATACTTAATTCCTTTTTACTAGACAGTTTTCTGGAGACATTTGTTTTTGTTGATGCCACAAAATTTGGTAAAAATGCGACTCAGAATGATTGTTAAATAAATTTATGGTGCGCATCATCTCTATCTTATTAGGACGATACCTCTTATGCATTTATTTTATTTATTTTTATTTATTATCGACTTAATTGGGCGAGGTTGAGACTAAATAGTCCCTTCTTCCACCTAACCCTTACATTACATACATTACATTGAAGACAATTACATACAGCCAAGCCCTGGATGGAGAAAAATCCACCCAGACGGGAATCGAACCCGTGACCTCTCAGTTGGTAGACGAGGACGTTACCCCGCCGCCACCGGGGCCGGCTCATGCATGGTACGATGCAAAAGTTTTCCATCACCTCCACATCTCATTTAGCCTACTGTTTTTGACTTCTTTAAGGCTCATGAACTTTTTGAGTGGTAAACAAGCGGGGATTTGATTTTCAAATCCCCACTCTCATTTGCACAAAATAGCAGCTTGAGATGGTCTTTCATTGCCTTGTGGTCGGGTAGTGCATTCTCTTCTACGGTTATGTGCACAAATATAGCTTAACTTTGACATCTTCCTGAAGAGAACCATCTTGTCACAGTTAAAAACCTCTTGAGGCATGATACCCTCAGAATCTATAAGTTTTTTGAAGAGGCAGCAGAGAGGAAATATAGATATTTTAGGTCTATGCGAGGCAAGATTCATTCATGTCAATTCATAACAAAAAGTTAGTTTAGACACCACAAAAGGCCTATATGGAAAATGCTGGGGATTCAGAAAGTCATCATTTAGACTATATTATGGCTAAGCACAGATTTAGGAACAGCTTTATTAATTCACACAGTTTTCCAGGAGCAAATAATGAAAACAATAAAAAATAATTGGGAAAATTATTAATTGAACTCAGGAAGATTCAAGAAAGATGGAAAGAATATATAGAAGAACAATATGGTAAAGACATTAGGCCAGCATGCTTGCATATAAAAAGAGAATGTGTCATAGAAAAGGATACCTTAGGTCCAGATGCGCTTGATTGTAAGATATAAAGGGCTCTAAGGTAACTGGAATCAAATGAGGCCGTGGATGTGTATAGCATTCCAGTGAAGCTACTTATGGGGTTAAAAAAAAACATGTGAGGAACAGTTTTTAGGGACTAATTGGTTCATTCATGAGAGGGAGGAATTTGGCCAGAAGCTTTGTCAGACCGCTGTTAGTTCCTATTCCAAAAAAGGGAACAGCAGCCATATGTGAGGACTTAACTTTGCACATAGTTAAGTGAAACTTGGGATCATCAACAAGTGAATGGAGAGTATGGGAAATGATCACTTAGTGGATGATCACCAAAGAGTCAGAAGAGGGAGAGGCATGTGTGATGCCATTTTATTATTTGGTCAAATATAGATAATTGACCACTATTGATTATGACCAGGGTGTAATTGTTTGTTTTGTAGATTTTGAGAATGTATTTAATAGAATGAATTAGGTAGACATGAATGTATAGCAGAAAATGGGAGTAGATTGGAGGGATAGGAGACTTATCCATAACCTGTAGTGCCTTAGGCTGCTCAGGTGTGAGTGGCAGATAGAGAGTCAAAATGGGGAGTATTAGGAAGATGGGTAAGTCCACTGTTACTTGTTCTTTCAAAGATATATGCATTCATGGAGGAATTAGTTATAGAGGCATGGGAAGTTCTGGAGATAGGAATGAAAGTCAGTGGAAAATTCATGAAATCATTTTTTGTGAGTGGTCAAGCTTTAGTTTAGCAATGAACAAATAATAACACTTTTCCACCAGATATTGTTTTGTTACAAGATCAGTTTCATGTAAAAATCAGTCTTCATGTTTAGGTACCAAGTGCTATCTTATATACATTCTTTTTACCGGGGAGGGAACTGTGTGTGGTAGGAGGAGGCAGGGGAATGGGGCTTGAATGGGAGAAGGGAAGATAGGGTCAGCAGAGGATAGTGAAATACAACATAAAATACTATGTAATACAACATTAAAGGCATTTAACACAAAAGAAAAGGTCAGTATCCCACTATGGTGAATGGAAAGTCATTTTGGTGCACTATATCTATAGAAGGGAACCACAGCAACTGAAGGGTGGAGATAGGTGGTGGTCATCGGGCTCAGGGGATTAAGATCCCAAGGAGTGGTGGGAAGAGGAAAAAGGCTCACTCAAACTAGGCATGCACCAGGGTTAGGGGGGGCAAGGGGCATAAATGAGTGTTTTATAGTCGCCCATTGTGCCTTAAGGGTGGTTGATGGAGAGGAGGGGGGAGATGGAAATGAACTGTATGTCATTAAGGAGGGGGTAGCCTGTTGGCTTGAATCCCACAATTGCATGCACATGAAACATAACTATAGCTATTTATCATTTGATGATTTAATAACCGATTTTCGAACATTTTATTTCATTTAAGTGCTATCTCTCATTGGTCGATCCGATCTTCATAATCGTATATGGAATGGAAGTATCAGAGATCCATTGTCATCTCCCTTACGTCTTTTCAAACATTGTTGCATTTTCAAAATATTATTTATTCCACAACCAGAATCAGAATGCACTCAAGTTTAAAAAATTAAATTATATTTTATATTCAGAGTATCTCACTGTAATTTATGCTGGTTAAATGTTAACTACATAAAATATTGCAAATATCTTTTGAAGATAATCTAATATCTTATTACCCACCTTTCTTCATTGGTAAAATAATGGAATGTAGTATTAAATTGAGTGGTTAAATTCAATGCTTGAATATTTACAAAGGATTAAAATTTGGAAGGAGCGATTCCCTCGTTCTAGACTACAACAACTGATGGAATGGACTCGGTGAACTTCCGACAAAATATTTTTTAAACACAAATTTTCCTTTTTTTCAAACTCCTTGTTTACCATTGTTAACTTTTATTTCCAAAGACGTTGCGCAGCGATTATTCAAATAGCTTTATGGAAAATACATGATTTCTACTTTCGAAAAAAAGAACCATTTTGATACTAATCTACCAATGGTATTATTTTAGAAATTCATCTCTCAATAAATGCAGATGTCCTGGCAGATTGTCGCAGTAACATCCTAATTCAATTCATTTATCATAATATTTACTAAGCATTAAATATACAAATTCTGTCATACTTGGAATAATAACTTGTACAATATGAAACCATGTGAGTTAAGCATGTAATAAAGTTGTAATGAAAGATTTCTTTGGTTCGCGAAACACTTCCCATGAGAACTTCTCCACTTCAATAAAACCTCTTCAGTCCAGACTTTTCTCCCTTCCAGTCGGCGGAAAAAGTTTTCTCGGTCAGGTAGAGGCTTGCATCGGGAGATTTCTAGGGAAGAAAACGTTTTCTCTTTTCTCCCAGAGAGAAAAGTGGCAGGCTGGCCCCTGGTAGAGATTTTAAAATATCCTCGGAGGGACGCTACCAGCGGATGCATGCCTGCCAAGCTGGTTGCGGAATACGGCCACAGCGTTTTGAGCGTCTTCTTTCTTGCATAGAGCAGGTTTTCAGCCCAGTCGCCAAAACCCTTTTTCGTAAATTAATGACTAATGGTTCCTGTGTTCTGGTTGTTTCCCCCCTGATTACAATGGGCCTGGCTTCAGCAACTCTCTCTCCATTTGAGTACCTGGTTTCTTCAAACGTCTCTTCACTCTGAGTACTAGCATGAGTTTATTCCACAGCATTTATCTCATTCCAATAGCCAATTGCCTCGCTGGAGCCACAGCGAGAGGTGTCCACCCTCCCTCCTATCCCCTCATTCCGCAATGCTGGAGTCGACCGACACGAGGACAGCGCAGAAATTAACATACGTTTCGGCCTAGCGTGGCGGTGGGTAAAGCTAGAGCCACCATCTTAGCGTTTATACGCCCCTACACTCTAAACGCATCCTGCTGTGGTACTCGTGGTGTGAGCAGGCGGTGTTCTTCTACTTTGTTCACTGCGAATTGTTAAAATGTGCGCTGTAATAATAAATCCGGAAAAATGAGTGAAAGCGGAGTGAGGCATTGGTGCATTCAGTTTTTAAATGGCCAAAGCACCAAAGTTCATGACGAGGACCGCCGTGGTCGGCCTAGCCTAGCCTTTTGACAGATGAACTGACGGATGGCCAGTAGTTCTTGGATATCATGGGCTCTTAACTACTTGGACATCACTCTGAAACTAACGACACCACTGTTGCACAACACTCCCTCATCACTTAGTCGATGCTACCCACTACTTCGCTCGCTACACGCAATCAGAGGTTACTTTATTGATAGCCTTCGTGTTTAATCCGTTGGAAAAATTTTTCTTCTTCACTCAATTTATGTACTCCAGTAAATTTAATTTGAAGAAGGGATTGGAAATATTGGAATTTATTCATGTCATTGCTATACATTATCAGACCATTGCCATAGACCATTCTCAGACCATTGCTATGCATTTTCATAACGAATGACCTGCTAGGCTACCTTTCCATCAGTAAACCCATACTGCATGGTGATGAAACTTGATTTTGGAACCCAGGAAATTTAGTTGATTTAATAAACTGCTAACTATTCCACGAGAGACATGCTCAATCAGTGTTCTGAGAACCCACTATTACTAAACCCAGAACAAACTACATCCAGGTCAAGGAAAATGATTTTTACACTTTGAAATTTCTGCATTTTAATGCATATTAGCGGATTAACCATAAAACCATAAACATAGTAATCAACCCGAAGGTCGGTTGTTTAGGTAGTTAGCATGTAGCTATGTAGAAAAATAGCTACATGCTCAACCTTTCTTATGATGTACGCAAAGTTCAGAATAAACTTGATTGTCCATGAAAAAAAAATAGGAGACGTTACTTTTCAATACGCCCTCGTAATTAACTAAACAATGATGCAATGAGATGCTCCTTGCTTATTAAATTTCCTGACTTTTGTTTAAATGAGAATCTTGATTGGTCAACTCAAATTGACTCCCTAATGGCGAAAATTGATACCAAGGTCTTCATCTTGTGAAAAATATTAGATCTTGTCTCTATTGAAACTTTAATTTAATCTATTTTGCAAAAATGAGCATGCGCTTATCCCACTATATTCTTGGAAAATGATAGTTACTCCTCAAAGGCAATCTCTCTACAGAAAAAAGCAATGAAGTTTATCTTTAGATTGTCCGTACAAATTCATGAAAAACCTTATTTCCAATTGACATTCACCATTTGTATTGTTGATGTCGTGTACTTGAAGGTCCCTTGTAATGCTGCATCCATTATTCATAGCAAATTGCCCATAAAAATAAAGACTGAGTCACCCCTTATGACCTTTGAAAGAGAATTACTACAATGTACACACTAGAGAAATGCTTTTACAATAAAATGGCTTCCTCAATGACAGAACTGTTTAAAGTAAATTACGTCGCCCAATATTTTTCTATTTTATTGATAATGTTAATTTTAAGAATTTTTTTATGACTATGTGCAAGGACTGCCCATAAAATAACTAACGTTTGCATGTAGCAAGCGAAATAGTGGGGGGAGCCAAATGTTGCTGTATTGAAACACACACACACACTAGGGCAGTACACCTCAAGGTGCAGTGTTTGGAAGGCCGTGCCGCTTGTTTTTATTAATAGTAGTGAGCCAAAATAAAAAATACAATGGAAATCCCGTCAAACGTAAAATCAGTTTAGTTATAAGTAAAAAATTTTATGTGGAAAAGCAAAGTTGTTTAATTGAAAAACGTCAATTTAGTGATAAGGTTTTCACTGGCAATAAACTTCAAAGCTACTGACATTCATTGGGAAATCTGTGTTCTGTACGGACTAAATGTGATGAGTGACAAGAGTTGTGCGTCAGAGGTGTAGTTAGTTTAAGAGTGAACATAAATGTCCATGATGGTGACAGAAGTGGTCATCCATCAGTTCATTTGTCGCAAAGCTAGGCCAACCACTGTGGTCCTCATCGTGAACATTTGTACTGTGGCCATTTGTAAACTGAATGCACCACTGCTTCACTCCACCTTCACTCATTACTACTCCGTCTCCGTACAAACTTCACTAAGTTACCTTCAATTGGCTTGCGATTTGTTGCCATTAAAAACCTAGTCGCAGATTGGACACTTCACAACTCACAAGGTTTTCAATTGCAGCTCACATTTTGACAGTTTGCAGTGAGCAAAGTAGAAGAATCACAGTCAACTCATAATACCACAGTAGGATGCATACTGAATGTAGGGACATTTAGACACCAAAATGGTGGCTCTAGCCCTACCCACCTCGTCTTAAACGTATGTTACTTTCTCGACAGCCCTCATATATACCCTTTGATGATTGCATGTATGCATTGACAAATGGAAGGAATGTATTATTATTTATAATTAATTCACCCTTGAAAGTTCTTTCTCTCTGTGTTATAAAGCTTGCTAGCATCAAAATAGATCGATTAATGGATTTTTATATTTCATTGAACATTTTAGGTGGTTACATTAAATGATCTCAAAATGAGTGATGTCGCTCACTCACAAAAAATAGGATTTCCTGAAGTAATGATGCCATCATATGTGAGGAATGAATTCTATCTTACTCTGATCAAAGGAGAGTTCTATAAATTTCTAGCACCTGAGAAAAATATAGACGTGGCAGTTAGTGTGTGCAGTGAAAGGGGAAAAATTATGCCTGTGAGTACCTAGATTATTTTTTAATCACTGGAGCTTCATTTCTTTATGTGTATCTTTCTTCTCCTGCTTTGATCTGAATTGGAACTTTTCAGAAATATTTAATTTTTAAATATTCATTTAATTCTGTACACAAAGATAGACTGCATTATAAGTCTACCACCTAACTTTAAGGTCTATACATATATGTCAAGATATTCTAAGTGAATGTTTTTTAGAGAACAAGTTACTGTCTCATGGAAACCAGGATGTGTTCCTTTCTATTTCATTCAATACTCAAGCAATGATGTCACTGCCATATAAATTTGCATTGTCTAAGATCAATAAATCTTTCTGATTTTATATTCACCCTGACTTCAACTGTTACACCTATGATTTTTGAACCCAGTCTGGATCCCTTTTTTCAGTTGCAATTGGGAGTATACTTGTGTGAAAGAGTCATCATTTGCATTAAATTTGTAAATGATTATCTGTTATGCATGCGCATGAGATTTGACTTTCTGGTGAAAGTGTGTTTAACAAGAGTTTAGGCTGGTGCTATGTATATCAGCCATCAGGAATGAGAAATTATCTTATGATTAAATGTCTTGGTTACCTGGTCATCAGGTAAGATAATGATAGGAAAATTTATGTGACTTTATTGTGACTATTTACCAACTGTTGAGCACATAACTGAAAGTTATCAGAATTAAACAATCTTATTACCTTTTTTTATATTTTATACTGGAAAATTTGATTATTCCTCTTGATAATTTGATGAACATTTGAAGATTTATAAAATCTAAAAATATGACAATATGAACAATTGCAAACTTTTCTTTAGGAATTTCCATGACCTAAATAACAATAATTAAAAATTATAGAACAGTAATGCAAATACACATAGATATAATAGATGGATGTATTTTTCTTGCAAACTTAGCTGCAAAAATATAGATTACAATTTGTAATGCAGTTTTGAGATGGGTACTTCACTACTTGGGTATAACAACGTATTCTTTTTCATATAACATAAAACTGTTACCCACAAAATACCACTTAATCTACGCAATATACTTAGTTCTGATTACAGAAGTTATATAATATATTTTTTGCTGAATATATATTTTCAATATCAAGCCAATGAATTTCACAAGCCTTTGTGCAGATACTGATATGGTTAGAGCAAAGTAACGTGGAAAATTAGAAGACATCTGGATTCCAAAACATTCTTCTAAAAGTTACATATTACCCAAATTTCACTCTTGACCACAAAAATATTAATTATTAAATATCAACACAGAAATAGGTAGATATTATGGCCCATGAATGAATGAATTCATTATTTGCCCTTTCAACTTCCTCTTCTTCCATAAAAAGACATAATCTTCTCTCTCTAGGTGTACCTCCAATGGATGCATGACTTCCCTTGTGCCATTTGCTATCTTGTAGAATACAGCATGAGCAACTATGACCGATTGCACAGTATGACTTTATAATACCATTCTGGGAGCTATGGCAGGGATTCATCTACATATAAATAATTGCCCTTCAAAAGTACTGCATGCCCTATTCAGAGATGTATTATAGACACTCTTTATTGGGGATACAAGATTCTTGATAGGGGTGGCATACATGGTGGGAGGGTGATCAGAGCAATCGACACTCTTCCTGTGGGATATCTCTGGTTGAAGTTGTTGAAACTGATAATTAAGGTAGCATTTAAAGCATGGAATTATTCCGTTCATGAAAAACACTTTAAGAGCTACACACTTCAAAAATAAATTTTATTTCAGTAACCAATATAAATTATTTCCTATGTATGTGTTTTATCCCTCCCATGGACTACAACCTTGTCGTGGTGGAAGGGCTTGTGTGTTCCGATGACCCCTAGAGCTGTGCTGGCGGGAGTAATAATAATTACTCCTGGAAGGGTCACCCATGCCAGATAGGTCGAAGGTTAGGAGCCAGACAAAAGGTAGTCCACGCAGCGTCTGTTCCTCAGTGAGGCGGCTGCAATGGCGTCTGACCCCAGTGGGGCGGCCATTAAGTGATGGTGTCACGTTAAAAACACTATTGAGGAAGGCAACGGGAAACCACTTCAATTATGATTCCCAAGAATATAATGATGGGCACTATAGATAATATGAGTCCTGGCAACTACGGGACTCGGCCCAAGAGGCCGTGTGTCGTGCCCGGCAGTGGGAGAGGCAAGGCTTCCGCGGTCGTCATCCCACGAAACCCTTGCAGGGAAGAAATAACTGCAGCAGGACAGAAGACTCAGAAGAAGGCAAAAGTAGTTAGAATAGGAATCTGGAACGTCAGGACAATGTTAAGGAGAGGCAAATTAGAAAATATTAAGCGAGAGATGGAAAGAGGTAACATAGATGTTTTAGGCCTCTGCGAGGTGAGATGGAAGGATAGCGGGGATTACTGGAGTGACAATTATAGAGTAATATACAGCGGCGGGGACGAGAGCCAACGTGGGGTTGCCGTAATTTTAAATAAAGGGGTAGGAAGAAGCGTAGTCAACATAGAGCAAGCGACAGATAGAATTTTACTCGTAGAGATTAAAGCAGAGCCGACGAACTTGGTCATTATTCAGGTATACATGCCACCATGCAACCACAAGGAGGAAGAAGTCGATAGGATGTATGATGAGTTAGAGGATATCATCGCGAGTGTTCCTGCAGGGAAACATTTGATAGTGATGGGGGATTGGAATGCGACGGTAGGCGAAGGAAGGGGATGGTGGTGAGGTGGGGGACTATGGGTTAGGCACGAGGAATGAACGCAGGGAGAAAGCAATTGAATTCTGCAGGAGACAGGGGTTAGTCATCACTAACACATAGTTTAGACACCACAAAAGGCGTAGGTATGCATGGAAAATGCCAGGTGACTCAGAAAGGTATCAGTTAGATTATGTTATGGTTAGGCACAGGTTTAGGAACAGTGTGATAAATTCGCACAGTTTCCCAGGAGCGGATGCGGACTCTGACCACAATTTAGTTGTTATGAAATGTAATATTCGTTTCAAGAAGATAAGGCAAGGGCGGTGGGTTAAAAAATGGAATTTAGAAGCAGTAAATGAATTAACGAGGAAAGAGTATCAGGAGGCTGTAGAGAAAATGATGGATGACGGTAAAGAACTGAGTACTATCGAAGAAAAATGGGAATGTATCAAGAAAGGGATATTGAAAGCCGCTAAAGACACTATAGGAACCGTTAAAGGGAAAAGGATAAGGAAACCATGGGTAACGGATGAGATGATTGCAAAGATGGATGAGAGAAGAAGATGGAAAAATGTAAACACAGAGTTAGGCAAAATGAAGTACAAAGAGTTAAACAATAAATTGAGAAGGGCCACAAATAAAGCAAAAGAAGAATGGTGGAAAACGCAATGCGAGGATATGGAAAGTTTACAGAAGAAGGGTGAAATTGGTGCTCTATACAGCAAGGTTAAGTTATTATCGGGAAGTAAGAAGGCAAGATCTGTGCTAACAGTTAAAGATAAATGGGGTAAGATAATAGTTGAACCAGGAAAAATCCAAGAGAGATGGAAGGAGTATATAGAAACACTGTATGGTAAAGAACTTAGGCCGACAAGGTTAGACATAGAAAAGGAACATGACGTAGAAGAAGATAGCTTAGGTCCAGGCATACTCGACGATGAAATAGAAAGGGCATTAAAGGAGATGAAAGCAAATAAGGCTGTGGGGGTGGACAATATTCCTGTAGAAATGTTGAAATGGTTAGGGAAAGGTGGGAAGAAGGCCATATATGGACTGATTCATAGTATCTATGAGGAAGGAATCTGGCCGGAAGATTTTGTGAGATCTGTGTTAGTTCCTATTCCAAAAAAGGCAAAGGCTTCGTCATGTGAGGATTACAGAACAATAAGTTTGATATCCCACACAGCTAAAGTTATTCTCAGGATCATCAACAAAAGGATAGAGAGTAAGGCAAATGATTACTTAGGGGATGATCAGTTTGGGTTCAGGAAAGGAAGAGGTACGCGTGATGCCATTACAGTAATGAGATCACTAGTCGAGAGGAATATAGAATACAATCAGGACGTTTTTGCCTGTTTTGTAGATTTCGAAAAAGCGTTTGATAGAGTGAATTGGGAAAAATTAATGCGTGTATTGCAGAAAATAGGAATGGATTGGAGGGACAGGAGACTGATCCGCAACCTGTACATGTCTCAGACTGCTCAGGTGCGAGTGGGGAACAGAGAGTCCGGATGGGCAGTGTTAGGAAGAGGTGTAAGGCAGGGTTGCCCATTGTCACCGGTACTGTTCAACGTATATGTAGAGGAAATGATTAAAGAGGCATGGGAAGAACTGGAGGTAGGAATGAAAGTCGGAGGGGAATTCGTAAAATCGGTTAGGTTTGCTGATGACCAAGCATTAGTTGCTCAGTCAGCCAAGGGGTTGCAAGCATTGTTGAGTGAATTGGAGGTTCAGTGCGATAAATATGGGATGAGAATCAATATTAATAAAACAAAGGTTATGCGATTTTCCAGAAAGAAAAAGGCTAAGCTAAATATTAAAATAGGTGTGGAAAAAATAGAGCAGGTAGAACAGTTTACATATCTGGGAAGTGTTTTGGACCAATACGGTCAAAGTGGTGGGGACGTAAGGAGAAGAATTGCGCTAGGCAATGAGGCTTTCTCAAGGAGGAGGGAGTTGATGACGGGGACGTTGAGTAGGGATGTTAAGACAAGACTCGTAAAAACTCTGATATGGAGCGTAGCTATGTACGGCGCGGAAACGTGGTCGCTGAAGCAGGAGGATAGACGTAGATTTGAGGCTTTTGAAATGTGGGTGTGGAGAAGAATGGAGAAGGTGAAATGGACCGAAAGGAAAACAAATGAGGAAGTACTAGAAATGGTGGGGGAGGAGAGGGGTTTGTTGAGAGAAATCCTATGGAGGCAGGAAAAATGGATGAAAGGCGAATTGAGCGGTAGTGGAATGTTGAAGAGGGTAATAGAGGGGAGAATGTTGGGCAAGCGAGGAAAGGGTAGGAACAGGATAGGGATGTTGGACGGGATGAAGGGAGGAAAGAAGTACACCGAGATGAAGAGGGACCTGATATAGATTAGTTTGCTAGGTGGGGAGTCAAGAAATGTTTATTTGATAGTTGTGTCCATCCAAAAACCTACCTTAACCGGTAGATTACCTAATAATAATAATGTGTTTTATGTTATAATAATTATAAATTTTTCATTTATTTATTTTCTTTGGCTATTTTTCATGCATTCAATTTGGTCAGTCAGGGAAGATTAGTCATTATTTTGCCAGAACCTTGTTCCTTAAAGCTAGGTATGTAATTTAGCATCATTTAGCAGGTGGTCATTGAAGCACCACATACATATGCCCACTGGGCACAAACATGCCTCGTGGGCAATTTTTCTGTTACAAGCATATTGGTAGCACCCAATGGAATTTTCAAAATAATTTTTAATTTAAACCATCTTCGACATGTGCCCTAGGAACTGTAAGACTCACCATAAACCTCATGTAGTATAGCATAGGCCTCAATGAATGATTTTTTCAGGTGAAAGCAACATTTCAATGCAGAATTCTGTGTTACCTTCACCATTCTAATGGGCAAATAGCATAGTACAGCTTACAATGGTTGCTGCTGATGCGATACTTGAATAAAATTAAAGAAACTTGTGCCACATATACATCATCTATTAAACTAACAATGTTATATTGAATTATCATTCATCAACTACTTAAATTCAACACTTTAGCCTGTAATGTGGATTAAATGCAAATTACAGTTGTTAAGTTACAATATCATCAAACGAGTTCATTTATTGAGTTTTATCATTCACTACTAAACTCTCCAAAGTGGAATATCATCATTTTTCTGAACTTTCAGTGAAGTCCTCTCATTAGAGGCATCATCTACCAACTAAATGAACTGATAGTTAACTACTATACTAAGGTCCTTTCAGAGAGTCATTCTATACTTTTTGTGTCTACCTGATAATGCACGAAAAAAGGATGAACAATTTTGCAATTTCATTTCTTTAAAAAATTTCATTTATTCTTCATGTGTTACAAATGAATTTCCACCAAGTATAAGCCTCAACCATCTTTCAAATCTATCTGGTAGTAAAAGCTTAAGATGATGTTAATATATGCTCATAATCAGGACAACTACAATATTTAGCTTTCTAGACCTAAAAAGCTTGTCATTTGGATTTACTTGGAAAGAATTGATATAATTTTATTTCCTTATGTAGGGTGCCATACAGATAGGAAATAATTACTTGAAAGAGTATCGTTCCATGATTTACTATCGGACAAGTCAGCCTGAGTGGTATGAAACTGTGAAAATTGTCATGCCTTTTGGTGAATTCAAAGACTATCACTTAAAATTCACCTTTACCCATAGGTAAGTTTAATTATCATCATATGTGCTACCATTATTAACATTGTGTGTTATGTGCATTACCTGCCCTTTTGGGTAACTTCAGCAAAAGTTTATATGCTTGGCTTTTACATTTCATAATTTTGAACTTTTTAATTTAACTAGATAGTATAATTGATTTATTCCACTAAATATGAAAGTTAATGTGTTAGTGTTTGGTAGAATATAACTAATTTTTATAGAAACATTTAACATTTAGCTTCACGTATATTAATTCTTTTTGCATCCAGATCAGCTAGCCTCACTGCAGAAAAACCATTTGCTGTGTCTTATATCAACATTGTGAATGAATATGGCACACCAATAAAGGATGGGAAATATATTTTAAATATGTTTATGGTAAGAAAAAACAATAAGTAAACTAAGAATGCAAATCTAAAAACCATTGGGAAGCCAATCATGTCTCTAACTCATGAGTTTTAACTAATTTAACAGATTGATCCCAGGAAGTTTGAAGAAGAAAGCTGTTCATACCTGAGTCTGCCAGCATTGCCCAGTGATACCAATATGAAAAAATGTAATGTGAAAGGCTTGAAATCAAGTGAAAAGAATATTTTCATTCAAACATATGTCTGTTCCACCAAAATCACTCAGAATGGTATGAATTACGTTTGGTGTAAAAGCATGTTATTTTTTAATGAAGAGGGCTGTCAAGAAAGTAACTTAAATTTTGATCTAGCGTAGTGGTGGGTAGGACTAGAGCCACCATTTTCGTGTCCAAACATCCCTACACTCAGTATGCACCAATGCAGCAAGCATTTGGCTCACCCCACTACTTTGTTCGCTACACACAAACAGTGGTTACTTTCTGTAGCCCTCGGAATAATAATCACAGAAGAACCGGGATTAAAAATTAGTAAAATGCATGTTTATACCTATTTAATATTTGAAAGTGGTTGAATCTTATAAAAGCATGAAAATGAAAAAAAAAGAATTATTTTCATTTTTATAGAAATTGAAATAATTTTACACATTTGATTCCATTAATTTGACACTAATGCAACAAGGGTATTTTTATAGGTGGTAAAAGAGCAGTGTAAGTGCATAATAGAATTTCAAATACAATATTTATTTGTGGATTTAAAATAATTTTGACATCATCTCAGTTATCATATTGATATTGCATCTAAAATACAAGGGTTGTTGTCTAACTTGTTTTCATAATTTGTGTGTGAAAATGTAATTTTATATTATATTCTGGCACTAATGTGTAACACATAATGTGTATGTGGTACAACTGTCATTCACTTGACTCTAGGGTTACATCTGCTACAACTGGTGTCATTTGAAATGTCCTCATTTCACCTCTTCAAGCTTTTGATGATGAAGTGAAGGTGCTGTGATCGTGTTTTCATTATCTCTGGACAAGATGATGAATAATGTATTCTATTTCATTTATACCCCATACATTTCCAATGAAATACAGTATTGCACTTTCCTGAGTCACTTTCCTAGTCCATAATTCTTGGACAAAATTATGGGAGTAATGGGTACATGCCTATTGTCTGGCATCTTGACATTTCTATTAATGATAGGCAAAGAGGAAAGCTAGTAAGTCAAAAGAGATTGCTGGTGGAGAGGAATTATGGCCCATTACTACTAAGTTTGCAAGTACTTCAGTGAATACTTTAATTTCTATAAACATTGTACATATAAATGGCAATAGTTATAATCCATCAAATTTCTGAATATAATTTTTAACAAATACAAACTACAAGTTACATTAAATGCATACAAGTGAAAATGCGCCATTCAAAATGGTCCAATCAATTACATCTTATAACATGCTCACTTGAGTACCTAAATTGCTCATGTGGATTTTGCAGTTAGTTTAAAATCAAACCATTCCAGCAGCATTTATCAGCCTACTGATTTTGTTTTTTTTTCTCCTTCCAAAATATTGAAAATAGTGAATTTATTAAGATTATTGGATTGGGTGAGTGGAGAGCATGACGTCCTGGAAAGACTTGAAGCATTCTTGAAAGTTGATGGTAGTGAGATGGTCACATTCCTTCAAGACATTCTTGATACTCTATTTAAAATTCTGGAAGAAGAATTGGGATTGGAATGTATTTATGTCACCACCTTTGATTGTCTGGTGAGTGTTTGCTTTTGCGCAAAATCCCAGGTTACATGTGTTATGAAAATGTGCTATTTCCATGGATTCTAAGAGTTGTTGTAAATGAACGTATATACCCACTTCAAATGATTTTAGTCATGGGGATGTAAGTTGATAAGTCACTCCAATTATCAGTTTAGTAAATGAGGTCAATTAGAAAGGGATTACGTGTACTTACTGTAAAAGAGTATTCAAGACTGAATTAAAATTAACAAACAGTACAGTCAATACATACCTACACTTAAAAAATTTTATAAATCTAGCTATGCATTTATTCATATTTCATTTGTAAGAAGCACTCTTTATTCAGAATGAATAGGTGTATAGCTAAGACTTCACCATAGTCCATCACAAGAAAACACTTAAAAAACAAACCATTTTGTTTTACCTATGGCTTGCTTAATGTTAAAGCTTTGATCTGATAGTGCATCAGGATTATTGTTTTTAATTTAAGACAATACAACAACAATGTTGGAAATATATGCATGCCTTGCTTTTTGGCAGCATCTTAGCACAAGTCTCGTAATTGTACTTCATTCTGGTGTCAAAAGATGAGAGGTGTTTGTCAGCTGGGATGAGAGATATAGTATCCTTATAGCCAGTGGCATATTAAATGTAATGGGTTGTATCTCCAGTTCACATTTTTAATATGCCAGAAATTCTAAAACAAAATCTTGCATCAAATGTTCACGGTTTTGCAAAATTAATTCATTGAAAAATGGAAATTCACTCACCAAAATATTTTCTTTAGTTGATTCCTATTTAGAATAAATAAAACTTACCCAAAGCCGTACTCTTAGGAGCACTAGTTAGGGGACACGGGGGAGGGTGCAAAGAATGAGGATAGCAAAACCGCACACACTCTCTCACTCCGGTATTTGCAGTGCAAAATTGACCATTGCAAGTCACAAACACACACGCACTCAGGGTTTACGGGGGAAAAAACCCTCGCCAGGGACCACACACTCGGACAAGGCAAACAAAACCACACGCACTCCTTCACTCCGGTATATGCATTGCAAATTGACCATCGTAAGTCGCAAACACACACGCACTCAGGGTTTATGGGGGGTTTAACCCAACGGCAGGGACTCTTCACTCAGACAGACATAAAAATAGAAATTGTAAAGGAATGGCATGCACTCCCTCACTTCGGTATTTGCAGTGCAAATTGACCGTTGCAAGTCACAAACACACACGCACTCAAGGTTTACGGGGGAAAAAATCCCTCCCCAGGGACCACACACTCAGACAAGGCAAACAAAACCACACGCACTCCTTCACTCCGGTATATGCATTGCAAATTGACCGTCGCAAGTCGCAACACACACGCACTCAGGATTTACGGGGGTTTAACCCAATGGCAGGGACCCTTCACTCAGACAGGCGTAAAAAAAGGAAATTGGAAAGGAACGGCACGCACTCCCTCACTTTGGTATTTGCAGTGCAAATTGACCATTGCAAGTCACAAACACACACGCACTCAAGGTTTACGGGGGAAAAAAATGGGAGTGAGAGAGTGTGTGCAGTTTTGTTATCCTCATTCTTTGCACCCTCCCCCGTGTCCCCTAACTAGTGCCCCTAAGAGTATGGCTTTGGGTAATTTTTATTTATTCCATTCATTCGGCCGCAGTACATTCCCTTTCTCTTTATTGATTCCTATTTACCCTTACTAAATTTTTAGTGTACATAATTTATTTACCACATCAGAAACTGCAATATAAATTATTGAATCTTCTTGAATTTTTCATTCAAACAGTACAAATTTTATCCCCTTCTGAATAAAACCCTCATGGTTGCTATTCAGAAGAATCTAGAAAATCTGGAATGATAATATGGCCTTCAATGAGTGTGTTAATTTTTCAATAACCGTTGTATAAAAAATCAATTCTGTCCAATATTTCTATATTCAGCAAACATATTGTACAACACAATGCTGAGTATGCTTGATTATTGACAAATGAATAGCCTTGTTTATATTTATATATATGATTGTAAATGTCATCTTAGGGTTTAAATTGGCTTGATAAGCTGTGATTATATTTTGATATTTTTTTATGTTTAGCAGATGTATGGGCTTGATTTTCTGTTTAGTATGTGCTTTATGTCAATCTAGTTCAAATTTTCATTAAAATTATCTCTATTTGATGGAATAGGAAAACTTATTAATCATTTTGTTAATCTTTTGTAGGTGCATGTTCTGGATATATTTTCAAATGAGAAGTTCAAGCATTTCCTACCAGTTTTAAATCTGTACATTGAAGAGATATTTAGTGCACATCTTGTGTATAAGTATGCATTAAAGCTTTGTTTTCTTGTCATCATCCCAATGCATTAAAACTCTTCTGAATGTTCTTTTCAATTTCATTAATTGCAGGAAGTTAATCACCATTTTAAAACTTCGTCTAGCTAATTCTTCTCTTTGTACTGATGCCATAGCAAAAATTTTGAGGTCTCTTCATTATTATGGGAGTTTTATTTTAAGATCCTGGAAGTTATGTATCAAGTGAGTATGATTTATGTATTGTTATGGCAACCTGTAAATAATTTGAAGACTTCCAATATATTTGTTAAATTGCTATGCTAGTCACATTATTGAAAACCTACTCATGGCGTGTTGTCAATGTTTACAACAATTCAAACATTCTCATTTGGATAATACAGGGTTCAAGGAGAAAAGGAGACTGAAGAATTCATATTGTCCATGAAGGACCTTATCAATACCCTGGTGACATTATGTTGCAGCGAAGGATTGGGACTTCGAACCCAAAGGGACAGTTTGAAATATATTTACCCTTTCATTTTCAACTTTGAAGTAACTCTAAATTCAGAAGAATTGACTACTGAATGCTGCAACCAATGGTACCAAATGCTTACTCCAAATAAGAATTAAATGCATACATACATGGTTGTATAAAAAGTATCGGGAAAAGTTTAGGAAAGATAGATTTCTTTTAGATATTGCTAAAATGCCTCCAACTTCTCAAAAGTATATCCTTTGAGAATCGCAGCACTTATGCTGCAGCTTTTTCACAACTCAAAGGCTCCCAGGTAGGATGATTCCAGAAGTTCCTTAAGGGTACGCGTGCAAGCTTTTTTTATGGCACTTACGGTCCCATGGTGGTGTTCTTTGAGGGAGGATTCCACATTTGGTAATAGTACATAGTCTGCAGGTGCCAAGTCAGGGGGACTGTAAGGGGGTTGGGAAATTGTCGCAATGCCGTTGCAGAAGGTCGTCGCCAGCAGACACTCGACTATGCTCTTGGTCGTCCATCCAATGACCTTCGGGACATGCTTGGCGCAGATCTTTTGCAAGGCCAAATTTTCATTTTATAATGGTGTGTGCACTGTCATTTAATTAATGCTAATACAATCTGCGATCATCACACACTTAATCAACAGTCTGAATTCAGCACTTCATGCATGCCTCAGGAAATAATCATTACCAATCCTTTTTATGCAAACCTTGTAATTGGTAGTAGTTTGCTAATAGTATTTTCGTCACCTAGTTATTATTAAATTGAAATTGTTTTTTCTCTTTCAATAATAATACTTATTCATTCCATGTCAACACTTCTGTTGACTTAATATTTCGTTTTAAATACTTGGAAATACTAAATATATGTAAATAATAAATACAAAAATAAAATCATAAAATTCGGCCTTCTGATCATAGATAAGAAGAGTTGCCACTCTATTAGTCATGTTCTCAACGTGCAATATCCAGGAGAGATTGTCACTTCTGACGTGATAAATTGGAACTTTTTATTCACTTACATATATATTCACACATTCAGATCCTACAATGTTCTGTGTTTGATTTGTCAGCAGGTGCTGTTTGCATTTATTTAGTAACAATATTTTAATAGTTTATTCTATGTGTGTTTATTCATAACTTTCTCATTTAACACATTAGCATAAATACATTTATAATTTGTTTTATAGCCAAAGTTCCTTTGGTTTTTTTCTCTAACTAAATTTTACAGTGCAAATGTTATTGATGATAAAAGATTTACAACCATTTATATATTTTGAAGTTTCCATGACTTTATTCTAGTGTTATCTTATTTGTTAAATATTTTTCATATTCTTTAGTAATGAGTGATTTATTAGACTTGGTATTTGAACACTCCTTTGGTTTTGTCCACATCAATAACAAAATTCCGGTACTTGGTACAAATTTTTATTAGTAGTGTCAAAATTATTGTCACCACCTCTTACAGTGTTAGGTTTCATTATAAAGAAGCAATCTAAAATTATAACCTAAGCATATGTATAATATTTCCAGTGACATAATATTTAATGTTTTATATTAGTATGTTTATTCTTATTTAAAATTTTATTTATCACTTCAAAATGGATAATAATGAAACTTTTGATGCCCCTAATACATGCATACATACAAACTATTTCTTTTATTTATAGAGTTAAAGCAAAGCTAAATTGAAAATATGCATATTATATAGCAACATTTGGTCATTAAAAATGTGTTCAATGAATTTTAATACTCTAATGTCCACTTTTAAAGTTTCACTTCACAACTGAATGTTTTCTTTTTATAAAGCTAGTAAAGTGTCATTATTCAATTAATACATGCTAGGTCTTGGTATGACTCTGCCAATCGTTTGACAATGACTCTGACAATATCATTTTGCAAATCAGTAATTACTGCAATTTTTATGTAATACATCATTCTTAAATAACCTTTAATTTTTATGCCTTTTACTTGATTGGAGTATTAGTAATTGTCACTATGTAGTAGCATGAAAAAAGAGGTAAATAGCAAAAGGAAGAGTAGCTAATTCATTTGGTGATTATGACCAATGCTCCATTACAGTAATATGCAGTTTACCTTAAATAAGTGCTGTTTGGAAAATATAACTCCTTTCACACATTTGCCACTCAAATTTTAACACCGACTCAGAATCATCACTGTTGTGTTGCTTGAATATGAAATAGTTTCAGCTGTCCGTGTGGGACTTAGTTGTACCCACCAAACTTTACCATGCATAAAGAGAACTGTAAATAGGGACATAAATTTATGTATAATATAGTTTTAGCATTTTCTTACTGCCTTATTTGCTTCTAATTATTTTTACTTACTGTTTTATTTCAGTCTGAAACTTGAGAAATTCATCAAATGCTTTGATACTTTTAATGCAAGAGATAATATTATGATAATGAATGAAATGGTTCAGAGCAAGATTTTTGTATTGCCCAAGGTTAGACTGACCCTTATACCACCTTTGTTGGAAAAAATTATGGAATACTTGCACAACAGATTAGAGGTAATATTTTTATGTATTGACATAATCATAGGCAATAAAAACACACCCGTTTGCCAACAGGAAAGTTCCTTAGCACAGAGCATGTTTCTTGAACTGATTCTATTTCAACTTACTCATGCTCTTATAAAGCTACCAGAATCGTTATGTGTCAGGGTTTCTGGAATTTAAAAAATAACCTATCTAGCTTTCCCAAGTTTTAGCCTAAATATTTATTATTATAGTACAAATTTGAGTCTGTTTAAGGATTTTCTGTAATTGCATTTTATGGATGTATATAAGTATTTAATGATCAAAATAAACCCATTTGTTGAATCAAATCTAAATGATAAATCCAAGGAGGAAATCAGGGTTTTAAGTTCAATGAATTTGGAAAGTTCTGATGTTTACTTGTAAAATGAATACATAATATTTTGTCTTGCAGGTGGAGCTTTGTGTCGATTGCTTAAGTTGTCTGTTGGAATCCTTTCAGCCGATGGATGTTCAAGATCCTACTCGAAATGCCTCAGAGTTGATGTTACCCCTTTTAGATTATGTCATTGGAACCATAATAAGATTGGAAAAAGGATCAGTTGTGACTGTAAGTCAACATTTCTTGCTTGAGCATTAATATTACTAAATTGATGAAATGCATGTCTTTCTCTTTCAAAACTACATGCATGGGTCATTCAATAAGTTCTTGGCAAAAAATGGGGAAACAAAGTATTTTGGGAAGATTTTTATTTTTAATATTCTTCTTTTAGCTCTTTCCCAGTGTTTATCCAACTTTTTTAAGCCATCCAAAAAGTAGGATTTCAGAAGGTTCTCAAAATAAGTATCTTTGATGATGATGACCTCGTTGTTTGACGTGAACTATTTTCCGCCAAACCATTTTTTCGAGTTTGGAGGGTAAAACAATCACTGAGAGCCAAATCAGTGAATACGGTGGATGTTATAATGATTAGAACTTTAATTCCATAATTTTCACCATCGGAACGTCACAGGTGTGTTCCCCTGCATTGTCTTGATGGAAGAGAATTTTTTCTTTGCCAAATGAGGATGGTTTTTCTTGATTTTTTGCTATATCCGCACAATAATGCTGTGGCGATCAGCTTGTCAGCCGATTTTATCACATTCCCCTTTTTAGGAGTTGGATGGCTTTAGAAACCCACTGTTTCGACTGCTCCTTGGTCTCAGAAGTGTATTAGTGTATATATGCATGTTTCATCCACAATTATGTACCAATGCAGAAACTTATCAGGATTGCAATGGATAAGCACCAAAGCAGCCTCTGCATTGAGCTCACAATTCCGTTCATTCTCCACTGAGAATGAACATAGCCCTCAGCTTGCCGAAATTTTTTCACACAAATATTTTTTTTAAAGTTGATGACACTGTACTTAGTGATATGCCTGAGGCTTCAACTATTCTATTTTGCAAACTTTGATTCCTCAATCAATCAAAACCCAATTGTGAATTTTATCAATCATTTCAGAGGAAACTAGTTCCCCTGTATGTAATAAAGAACTTTTTTATGTTCAAATTCCACAGTATCATGCCTGAAACTACTCAATTTGTCCACTGTATATCCCGAACAATGTTCATCATTTGTGGATATATGGCCACGTTTAAACTCATTTGACCAATTGTAAACAGTATATATCAGAACACAGAAGTATACGTACCATGAAATTGATCTAACTTTGATTCAACATACATCCAACTATGATCTCATTGATTATCTAAAGAGGAATTGAATGACCCACATAGTTAATAAAAAGCCCACTTGAGTATTTTTCCATAAAATGCCTAAATTATAATCTTTTTATCTCATAAATTTGTCACTACTGCTCTTCTAGCAGATATACTATTGCACCTTAGGCTTTCAAATGAGATCTTCACTTAAGCAGTGGGTTCATAGACATGTTGGAATTGCCAAAAAGGGCTGACACAGTAGCAAAAGGAGCCCTGAATGACTCTTTCAAGGAATTCCCACTGCAATAAAAATAATATTTATTTAATATTTATATGAATATACCTGATTTCTCCTCAAGTAACAAGAATGTAATATTTTTAATAGGCTTTAAATAGTGCAAAACGGTCATCATTGTCATGGGACTCGCTAATCTAAATACCTACCTGTGGCAATGTCATCAAGCCTAGGCCTTGTAGGCAAATCTATTCCAATTGGCCTCTAATTCAAAGAAACTGTGGGAGATGCCGTGACAGTAACTTTAAATAGAGTATACACTAATGCGCATTACACTTTGAGATCGTGACCTCTTATAAATGCATAGTGTAATTATTCACTGATTCTATGTTCCCAAATTTTTCTATAAAAATTACAGAATATTTAGTATTGCAAGCATTCTGAAGTACATCTACATAATATTCTGTAAGCCGCCGCAAGGGTGTTTAGTGGGGGGTGTTAGATCACTACCTATAAAAAAGAACAAAACCACGTTCAAATCAACACATACATGCAAACCTATACCCACAGTGGCATATATATTTATGCAAAAATCCCTTCATTTTACATGCATGCAAATACATATGCTAACAACTAACAAAAAAACTCATCTAACAAGTAATTGCAACTTAGGGTGCCGTAAGAAATTTATCCAATAACGTGCAAGCTAGAATTTGAAAAGTGAGAAGGCAAAATTCCACTACCACATGGCAATTCAACATACAACGGTTTCCTCCCTAAGGACACAGGTAGGGAATGTTAGCTGCAGGTAGCAGGAGTGTCACCCCAAAGAGAGAGACGAGGGATGGAAGTATGTACTATATTTTACAAAAAGATGCAAGTGGTGAAAAATGACCATGGTTATTGGCATACCATACCAATACCTCCCATTTTCATTCCAGGCTGTTTGTATCAGACCCAGTTTTGGATAAACTTTTCTTTTTTTACAATTATTAAAAAAGTATGGAATCAATTTTATATAGGAAGAGGTTCTCTGTATTTGAGGATAAATTAAAGGATATAAAGTGTGATAGTATATACATTATTACGTATCTATCGGTTAAGGTAGGTTTTTGGATGCACACAACTATCAAATAAACATTTTGTAACTCCAAACAAAACCCAATCCAGCAACCTAATCTACATCAGGTCCCTCTTCATCTCCGTGTATCTCTTTCCTCCCTTCATCTCGTCCAACATCCCTATCCTATTCCTGCCCTATCCTCGCTTGCCCAACATCCTCCCCTCTATTATCCTCTTCAACTTTCCACTGCCGCTCAATACGTCTTTCATCCATTTTTCCTGCCTCCATAGGATTTCTCTCAACAAACCCCTCTCCTCCCCCACCATCTCCAGTACTTCCTCATTTGCTTTCCTTTCAGTCCATTTCACCTTCTCCATTTTTCTCCACACCCTTATTTCAAAAGCCTCCCATCTACGTCTATCCTCCTGCTTCAGTGACCACGTTTCCGCGCCGTACGTAGCTATGCTCCATATCAGGGTTTTTTTGAGTCTTGTCTTAACATCCCTACTCAACTCCCTCCTCCTTGAGAAAACCTCCTTGCCTAGCGCAATTCTTCTCCTTATGTCCCTACTACTTTGACCATACTACTTGGTCCAAAACACTTCCGAGATATGTAAACTGTTCTACCTGCTCTATTTTTTCCACTCCTATTTTAATGTTTGGCTTAGCCTTTTTCTTTCTGGAAAATCACATAACCTTTGTTTTATTAATATTGATTCTCATCCCATATCTATAACACTGAACCTCCAATTCACTCAGCAATGCTTGCAACCCTTTGGCTGACTGAGCAACTAATGCTAGGTCATCAGCAAACCTAACCGATTTTACGAATTCCCCCCTGACTTTCATTCCTACCTCATCCCATCCAGACTCTCCGTTCCCCACTCACACCTGAGCAGTCTGAGACATGTACTGGTTTCGAATCAGTCTCCTGTGCCTCCAATCCATTGCTATTTTCTGCAATACACGCATTAATTTTTCCCAATTTACTCTATCAAACGCTTTTTCGAAATCTACGAAGCAGGCAAATACCTCCTGATTGTATTCTATATTCCTCTCGATTAGTGATCTCATTACTGCAATGGCCTCTTCCTTTCCTAAACCCAAACAGATCATCCCCTAAGTAATCATTTGCCTTACTCTCTATCCTTTTGTTGATGATCCTGAGAATAACTTTAGCTGCATAGGATATCAAACTTATTGTTCTGTAATCCTCACATGATCTAGACTTTACCTTTTTTGGAATAGGAACTAACACTGATCTCACAAAATCTTCCCGCCAGATTCCTTCCTCATAGATACTACGAATCAGTCCATATAGAGTCTCCTTCTCACATTTTCCTAAACATTTCAACAGTTCCACAGCAATGTTGTCTACCCACACAGCCTTATTTGCTTTCATCTCCTTTAATGCCCTTTCTATTTCATCGTCCAATATGCCTGGACCTAAGCTATCTTTTTCTACGTCATGTTCCTTTTCTATGTCTAACCTTGTCGGCCTAAGTTCTCAGCCATACAATGTTTCTATATATATTTCCTCCATCTCTCTTGCATTTTTTCTGGTTCAACTATTATTTTACCCCACTTATCTTTAACTGTTAGCACAGATCTTGCCTTCTTACTTCCCGATAATAACTTAACCTTGCTGTATAGCGCACCAATTGCACCCTTCCTCTGTAAACTTTCCAAAGGAAGGGTGAAATTGGCTTAGATATGTTGATGATATTTTCCTTCTCTGGCCACATGGTCCTGATTCCCTGAAAGCTTTCACTTTCAACCTCAATGTTTCATCCTCTATCTCCTTCATGTCTATGGTTTCCTCCTCCCAAATCACCTTGCTAGATGTAAACATATCATTAATAGACCATAAATCTCATATGTCTGTACATATAAAACCCACAAATAAACAACAATATTTACATTTCAACGGTTGTCACCCATAAGATACCAAATGTTCCATTCTTTATTCCCTGCCCATAAGAGGACACAGAATTTGCAATGACCCTGACTCCCTAGACATTTTCCTCTCAAATTTACATGATTCCTTCATCAAACGAGGTTATCCTGAAACCCTCCTGAACAAGAGGATTTGAAGACATCGTTACAGTCCCAGACCTTCCACCGCACACACCGCACCGATTCGGAGCACTTGGGCGTTTAAAAACATCGCAGATATCAGTGTAAATTAGGTTTCCTTGGTGGTGTAGTTGGTAGCACATCCGCCCGGCAAGTGGAAGGTCCGGTCCGGTGTGTGTGCAAATCCCGGCTAAGGAAATATTTTTACATTCGTGATCTGCTCCAAAACTGCCTTCCCCACATGTCCTGTGTTCGCCTTTTATGTGTTTTCCTATCCCCTTTCTTTATACCTATTTCTATGATTGAATGAATATATATATTATATATATAACGTGTGTCGTGCCCGGCAGCGGGGGAGGCAAGGCTTCCGCGGTCGTCATCCCACGAAACCCTTGCAGGAAAGAAATAACAGCAGCAGGACAGAAGACGCAGAAGAAGACGAATGTTGCGAGGTGAGATGGAAGGATAGCGGGGATTACTGGAGTGACAATTATAGAGTGATATACAGCGGCGGGGACGAGAGCCAACGAGGGGTTGCCGTAATTTTAAATAAAGGGGTAAAAAGAAGCGTAGTCAACATAGAGCAAGCGACAGATAGAATTTTACTCGTATAGATTAAAGCAGAGCCGACGAACTTGGTCATTGTTCAGGTATACATGCCACCGAGCAATCACAAGGAGGAAGAAGTCGATAGGATGTACGATGAGTTAGAGGATATAATCGCGCGTGTTCCTGCAGGGAAACATTTGATACTGATGGGGGATTGGAATGCGACGGTAGGCGAAGGAAGAGAGGGTGATGAGGTGGGGGACTATGGTTTAGGCACGAGGAATGAACGCGGGGAGAAAGCGATTGAATTCTGCAGGAGACAAGGGTTAGTCATCACCAACACATGGTTTAGACATCACAAAAGGCGAAGGTATACATGGAAAATGCCAGGTGACTCAGAAAGGTATCAGTTAGATTATATTATGGTTAGGCAAAGGTTTAGGAACAGTGTGATAAATTCGCACAGTTTCCCAGGAGCGGATGCGGACTCTGACCACAATCTAGTTGTTATGAAATGTAATATTCGTTTCAAGAAGATAAGGCAAGGGCGGTGGGTTAAAAAATGGAATTTAGAAGCAGTAAATGAATTAACGAGGAAGGAGTATCAGGAGGCTGTAGAGAAAATGATGGATGACGGTAAAGAACTGAGTACAATCGAAGAAAAATGGGAATGTATCAAGCAAGGGATATCGGAAGCAGCAAAAGACACTATAGGAACCATTAAGGGGAAAAGAATAAGGAAACCATGGGTAATGGATGAGATGATTGCAAAGATGGATGAGAGAAGAAGATGGAAGAATGTAAACACAGAGTTAGGCAAAATTAAGTACAAAGAGTTAAACAATAAATTGAGAAGGGCCAAAAACAAAGCAAAAGAAGAATGGTGGAAAACACAATGCGAGGATATGGAAAGTTTACAGCAGAAGGGTGAAATTGGTGCTCTATATAGCAAGGTGAAGTTATTATCGGGAAGTAAGAAGGCAAGATCTGTGCTAACAGTTAAAGATAAGTGGGGTAAGATAATAGTTGAACCAGGAAAAATCCAAGAGAGATGGAAGGAATATATAGAAACACTGTATGGTAAAGAACTTAGGCCGACAAGGTTAGACATAAAAAGGAACATGACGTAGAAGAAGATAGCTTAGGTCAGGCATACTCGACGATAAAATAGAAAGGGCATTAAAGGAGATGAAAGCAAATAAGGCCGTGGGGGTGGACAACATACCTGTAGAACTGTTGAAATGTTTAGGAAAATGCGGGAAGAAGGCCCTATATGGACTGATTCGTAGTATCTATGAAGAAGGAATCTGGCCGGAAGATTTTGTGAGATTGGTGTTTGTTCCTATTCCAAAAAAGGCAAAGTCTATATCATGTGAGGATTACAGAACAATAAGTTTGATATCCCACGCAGCTAAAGTTATTCTCAGGATCATCAACAAAAGGATAGAGAGTAAGGCAAATGATTACTTAGGGGATGATCAGTTTGGGTTCAGGAAAGGAAGAGGTACGCGTGATGCCATTGCAGTAATGAGATCACTAGTCGAGAGGAATATAGAATACAATCAGGACGTTTTTGCCTGTTTTGTAGATTTCGAAAAAGCGTTTGATAGAGTAAATTGGGAAAAATTAATGCGTGAATTGCAGAAAATAGGAATGGATTGGAGGGACAGGAGACTGATCCGCAACCTGTACATGTCTCAGACTGCTCAGGTGCGAGTGGGGAACGGAGAGTCCGGATGGGCAGTGTTAGGAAGAGGTGTAAGGCAGGGTTGCCCATTGTCACCGGTACTCTTCAACGTATATGTAGAGGAAATGATTAAAGAGGCATGGGAAGAACTGGAGGTAGGAATGAAAGTCGGAGGGGAATTCGTAAAATCGGTTAGGTTTGCTGATGACCAAGCATTAGTTGCTCAGTCAGCCAAGGGTTTGCAAGCATTGCTGAGTGAATTGTAGGTTGAGTGCGATAAATATGGGATGAGAATCAATATTAATAAAACAAAGGTTATGCGATTTTCCAGAAAGAAAAAGGCTAAGCTAACTATTAAAATAGGCGGGGAAAGAATAGAGCAGGTAGAACAGTTTACATATCTCGGAAGTGTTTTGGACCAATACGGTCAAAGTGGTAGGGACGTAAGGAGAAGAATTGCGCTAGGCAAGGAGGCTTTCTCAAGGAGGAGGGAGTTGATGACGGGGACGTTGAGTAGGGATGTTAAGACAAGACTCGTAAAAACTCTGATATGGAGCGTAGCTATGTACGGCGCGGAAACGTGGTCACTGAAGCAGGAGGATAGACGTAGATTGGAGGCTTTTGAAATGTGGGTGTGGAGAAGAATGGAGAAGGTGAAATGGACCGAAAGGAAAACAAACGAGGAAGTACTAGAGATGGTGGGTGAGGAGAGGGGTTTGTTGATTTGTTTGTTATATATATATATATTATGGGGGGCCAGTTCCTTTCCCTGTGCCGGTTATGGTTTCCCAGGAAGATCTGGTACCCGAAAAATCAACTAGCTTCTCCATTCTTCTCCACACCCATATTTCAAAAGCCTCCAATCTACGTCTAACCTCCTGCTTCAGTAACCACGTTTCCACACCGTACATATATATATATATATATATATATATATATATATATATATATATGTGTATATATATATATATATATATATATAAACACTAACACAAAAAACACTACACACATAGAAACATAAAAGAAGGACACTTACATTGGATATTTACGTTTCGACGGCACGGCCGTCGTCATCAGATTCTGATGACGACGGCCGTGCCGTCGAAACGTAAATATCCAATGTAAGTGTCCTTCTTTTATGTTTCTATGTGTGTAGTGTTTTTTGTGTTAGTGTTTGTGTGTTTGTGCGTCGCCGGAGAGCGTCTTTTCCAAGTTTATATATATATATATATATATATATATATATATATATATATATATATATATATATATATATATATATATATATATATTCATTCACGTAGAAATAGATATAAGGAAAGGGGAAATGAAAGTTAGCCCATCTCTTCTTCTGGCTATGCGTGCCATGAAATGCACCGTTCCTATCCTTTATGATATCGAATGAATGCTTTTCTACTATCTTTTCCCCTTCTTGTGTGTCGTCTATTTCTTCTTTGTTGGGTGAAACAGCTCCCTAATGCCATCACTTGGCCAAATAATCGGAGTACTTAGGCGCTTTATAAGATCACAGATCTCAGTGTAAACCAGATTTTCTCAATAGCTCAGGTGGTTATAGCATCAGCCCAGCAAGTGGAGGGATCTGGTGTTCAAGTCCCAGTCAAGGAAAATATTTTTACATTAGTGGTCTGCTTGATTCCGCCTTCCCCACCTCTGCTGTGTTCATCCTTTATGTGTGTTCCTTTCCCCTTTCCTAATATCTATTTCTATGTGATTGAATATTTGTTCGCCGTATATATCACATATACACACATACATACATGTATGGCCACAATATCATTTAATATTATGCTCATTTAAATCTTTGCAGGGTAAACTTTTGGCTTTGATGATTGAAATTCATAGGCAAATGCCACCAGAGAACATTGTGTTATACAAAGATTATTTTGACACTGATGATGACTTGTTGCTTTTTCTAATGGCTCTGCTAATTTTCTTCAAAGAGGTGGTTTTAAGACCGGTCTTTTGCTGTGATTGGCTGGAAATGATAATGCTTCAAAGCAGGTAATTAACCTATAGATGTTAACTATCGTTTACCACACTATGATAATATTTTGTACTTGTAGATAAAATAATAATATATAATAAAAATATTATATAAAACTTATTATATTTATATAAAAAGACGGCGGGGCTGTCAAAACGTCAATACATACTGTGAGTGTCTTTCCGTTATTTTTCTGTGTGTTGAATATTTTGTTTCCCTGTGTTTGGAGTTTGTGCATTGCCGGAGAGCGTCAATTTCAACTATTTTTTAAATATATATATATATATATATACACACACACATGAGTATATAATAAAAAACTTAATACTTTTACATTTTATTAAATATGGTTTCATGTACATATTCACGATTGTGTACGTTTCACATGGAATACTAGACTTTGATTAGAGGTAATGTAATGCCATAATTGCACTTAATGCCTTAATATCACTTGAGCTAATTCTTTGATTTTTAGTGTTACCAGATATAATCTGTTATTGAATTTTTTTTCTTTTCCTATGTGATCTCGTGAAAGGCTTAAATGTTTGTGTAACTTTTGTGATGTATTTGTTCTATGATATTGTAATTATTATAATATTATAACAATTTTCGCTAATAATCTTAGCCCGAAGATTGTGATATCTTATTCAATAATTTTCAATTTACTAATGTGGCACTTCTGCCATTGGTTCACCAAATATTGTAATAACTTGTTACTCTGGCTCCTATTGGATTTTAGTCATCTGGATCATTCTTCATAAATATAAAACATTATATATTGAGGACATAAAGTGTTTTTGAAGTCTTCAATTCATTATGGTAAATTGAAACTTTTTTCATGATATTGTGTTTTCTTTGATTGAAAAAGGTTCCACTATTTTGATGCCACTATTTTCTGATCTGTTTTATAAAAATAAAGGCAAAAATGATATATTTTCTGAAAACAAGTTTGTGAAATCTTAAAACATTGTTATATTCATTTTGTTGAACTGATGAATTTGGAAAATCATAATGTGCAGTTTTATTCTTTCCAGTGTTATTCTGAAAGCATTAAAATGTATTGCATTCATCATGAAAGATAAGTTCTTGAAGCAATTTAATGGCCAGATATGGACCAACTACTTTCTCTGTGCCATGGAATTTGTTACTCAGTCATTCCTGCAGCTTGAAAGTTTCCCTGAGAAGAAATGCTCACAAATATTGTGGACTTATGGGGATATAAGACAAGAGCTTGCATATGTGGTGAAAGACATATGGTCATCCATGGGTAACTATTAATTAGAAGCAATATGCATATAATTTTCCAAACATGCATTTGTGGTTATAATGTGAAAAAGGAATTTCTGGTTACAATGTAATAAACATTACTGAACTACATTTTTGGAACAGCCAAAAATTTAGTTCAGTAATGTCTCCATATTAAGGCATTGTTGGGACAGAGGAAATTGAGTGTGTTGTTCAAAAAAATTGTCAAAGATGTCATTTCAGGTTGCCCAATCACAGGGGCTGTTATCCTTACACACAGGAAATGTGTTTTTCTAGTTGTTGTTCCATGGTGCACAGCTAAATACTTGGCTATGCAAGTTTCAGCATGAAAATATCGTCATATTACATCCATTGTGTTGCCATTAATGTCATCAGCACACATGATTGATGTGTGATTTAATTTACATTCATGCGATCAATGGAGAAGCTCATATTATCTGGATTTTAACTGATTTATAAATACATATGACCCAAAATACAAGTTTTGTATGAAAACTATCGGTAACAATTTTTCCCATGACGTGTACGTGAAGTGCTAACTACAGACCATTAGTTGGGTGTGTTAATGATCCATCCATTGAAGTTCCATCAAAGAAGCTTGCACACATACCCTTAAGGGCCTTCCGCCTATCAGGGAGCCTTTGAGTTTTTGAAAAGCCAATGGCAAAAGTGTGTCAATGCTCAATGAATGTACTTTGAAGAATTTTGAAGCATTGCAGTAATATCTTAAATAAATATATTTTTCCAATATTCTTTATACAAAGCTTATATTTCAATTTTCCTGAGTTCATATTTACCTGTGAAATAAATAGAAAATACTTCATAAGAAAAAATCCAAGAGAGATGGAATGAATATATAGAAACACTGTATGGTGGAGAACTTAGACCGACAAGGTTAGACATAGAAAAGGAACATGACGTAGAAGAAGATAGCTTAGGTCCAGACATGTACCAAGGTAGTGATATTGAAAGCCGCAAAAGACAATATAGGAATCATTATCGGGGAAAGGATAAGCAAACCATGGGTCATGGATGATATGATTGCAAAGATGGATGAGAGAAGAATATGGAAGAATGTAAACACAGAGTTAGGCAAAATGAAGTACAAAGAGTTAAACAATAAATTGAAAAGGGCCACAAATAAAGCAAAAGAAGAATGGTGGAAAACACAATGTGAGGATATGGAAAGTTTACAGAGGAAGGGTGAAATTGGTGCACTATAGGTTAAGGTATTATCGGGAAGTAAGAAGGCAAGATCTGCACTAACGGTTAAAGATAAGAGGGGAAAGATAATAGTTGAACCAGAAAAAATCCAAGGGAGATGGAAGGAATATATAGAAACACTGTATGGTAGAGAACTTAGGCCGACAAGGTCAGACATAGAAAAGGAGCATGACGTAGAAGAAGATAGCTTAGGTCCAGGCATACTTGACGATAAAATAGAAAGGGCATTAAAGGAGATAAAAGCAAATAAGGCCGTGTGGGTAGACAACATTCCTATAGAACGGTTGAAATGTTTAGGAAAATGTGGGAAGAAGACTCTATATGGACTGATTCGTAGTATCTATAAGGAAGGAATCTGGCCGGAAGATTTTGAGAGAGCAATGTTACCTCCCATTCCGAAAAATGTAAAGGCTACATCATATGAGGATTACAGAACAATAAGTTTGATATCCCACACAGCTAAAGTTATTCTCAGGATCATCAACAAAACGATAGAGAGTAAGGCAAATGATTACTTAGGGGATGATCAGTTTGGGTTTAGGAAAGGAAGAGGCCATTGCAGTAACGAGATCACTAATCGAGAGGAATATAGAATACAATCAGGATGTATTTGCCTGTTTTGTAGATTTTGAAAAAGCGTTTTATAGAGTAAATTGGGACAAATTAATGCTTGAATTGCAGAAAATAGGAATGGATTGGAGAGACAGGAGACTGATCCGCAACCTGTACATGTCTCAGACTGCTCAGGTGCGAGTGGGGAATGGAGAATCCAGATGGGCAGTGTTAGGAAGAGGTGTAAGGTAGGGTTGCCCATTGTCACCGGTGCTGTTCAATGTATATGTGGAGGAAATGATTAAAGAGGCATGGGAAGAACTGGAAGTAGGAATGAAAGTTGGAGGGGAATTTATAAAATCAGTTAGGTTTACTGATGACCAAACATTAGTTGCTCAGTCAGCCAATGGGTTGCAAGCATTGCTGAGTGAAGTGGAGGTTCAGTGCGATAGATATGGGATGAGAATGAATATTAATAAAACAACGGTTATGCGATTTTCCAGAAAGAAAAAGGCTAAGCCAAACATTAAAATAGGCGGGGAAAAAATAGAGCAGGTAGAACAGTTCACACAGCTTGGAAGTGTTTTGGACCAATATGGTCAAAGTGGTAGGGACGTAAGGAGAAGAATTGCACTAGGCAAGGAGGCTTTCTCAAGGAGGAGGGAGTTGATGACGAGGGCATTGAGTAGGGAGGTTAAGAAAAGACTCGTAAAAACTCTGACATGGAGCATAGCTATTTACGGTGTGGAAATTTGGTCACTGAAGCAGGAGGATAGGCGTAGATTGGAGGCTTTTGAAATGTGAGTGTGGAGAAGAATGGAGATGGTGAAATGGACTGAAAGGAAAACAAAGAGGACGAACTGGAGATGGTGAGTGAGGAGAGGGGTTTGTTGAGAGAAATCCTATGGAGGCAGAAACAATGGATGAAAGGCATATTGAGCGGTAGTGGAATGTTGAAGAAGGTAATAGAGGGGAGAATGTTAGGCAAACGAGGAAAGGGCAGGAACAGGATAGGGATGTTGGACGGGATGAAGGAAGGAAGGAAGTACACAGAGATGAAGAGAGACCTGATGTAGATTAGGTTGTTAGATTGGGTTTTGTTTTAAGTTACAAAATATTTATTTTATAGTGGTGTCCATCCAAAAACCTACCTAAACCGGTAGATTACCTAATAATATAATTGAAATATATGCGCTGAAACTCCAGGAGTGTGTTATCTTCTCCGGAATGAAATCATCCTCTGTGGATGTAAAAAAAAACTTTTTTTACATTCATGATAACAGAAATGTTTTGGTTTAATTTCACAGTAATTTTTGGGAATGGCAAGTAAATACGTATTTAATTAATTTTACATTGGAATCTAATTATTTAATCCTGCATGATTTAAAATATTATGTAGTCTGAAGCTAAGAATAGAACCTAAACCAATTACTCAGAACTTTGCATTCTTTTGAGTGTGGCTAAATGGAAATATGCCAACATTTAGATTGAAAGCCATGACTTGAATTAACAACCAAAAATATGGTGTATTTTGAAGTCTTTCCTAAGTGATTAAACATTTCTGTGTTGTGTAATAAAGTTTCTTGTGTAAATTATTAAATCATTGTATACTTGCTTTCAATTTCTCAAAAAAGAAAACTGTCCTTCCAAGGGCAAGTAACTTATTTTTTCATGGTCAGTAGTTGCTGGGTAAAACCAATGAAGATGACACAAATGGGAATGCCCTTCCAGCCACAATATTAATAATTTTTTTAAATGATAGTGGTGCCTCGTACTGTCAGTAGTCCAACTGAATGCTGTGCTCCCTCTAGGAGATTGGATCAAAGCTCATAGCCAGATGCACCTCAGTTGTACAAGGGTAATCCGAAAAAGTTTTTGGATTGTAATAGAAATAGAACAACTGACCAGAAAAGTGAAAATATTTTCATTTTTTAATATAGTCTTTCTGTACACTAATGCACTTGGTTCAGGGATGTTCCAATACCTTGATCCCGTCTTGCAAATTAAATTCCTTCAGGCCTGCAAAATATCTGTCTACTTTGAATCTTAGTTCATTTTTTGAAGAGAATCCTCCATTCACTGATGAAAATTTTAAGCTTGGGGAGGAGATGGAAATGTGATGGAGCCAAATCAAGCAAATAAGGCGGGTCTGGCAACAATATATATATATATTAGTTCACTTAATTTTGCTATGGCAAAGCACTTGTGTGTGGGCATACACTGTCTTGATGAAGGATGAGTTTCTTCCTTACCAAACCTGGCCTTTTTTCTTGTATCTTTTGCTGTAGTTGGTCCAGGAGGTTAGATAGTATAGTTCAGTAATTCTATCACCAGTGGGTATATAAACTCTCTGCAGAAATTCTTTCGCATTCCATAAAACTGAAGCCGTCACCTTTCCGGTCGACCGTACTGCATTTGCTTTCTTTGGTGGTGTTGAATCAACATGTTTCCACTGCTTTGACTGCAGTTTTGTCTCTTTGGTATAGTAGTGGACCCAACTTTCATCCATAGTCATAAACTAGTGCACTCTTGTTGGTTGCTCTTAAAATGGGTCAAACATTGTTAGGAAATTTCCATTCTGATGCGTTTGTGACCCTGCGTCAAGAGTCATGGTCCATGTAGCCCGTAATTTTCTCATATCCAATTCCAATGTTAAAACATTGCTGATATGGCCATTCAGATGACATCCCTACAGCTCAAGTGATTTCTCACACTTTCAGTTGGTGATCGTCCATGACTGTCTTAGCACTTTTGCAATTATTCCGGGGGTAGTGGCACATTTGATCTCATCTAAGCTGTCCCGACCAAACTTAAACTCATTTGTCTACTTGGAAACAGTTGAATATAAAGGAGCAGAGCCTCCTTGAGTGATCTGAATGTTGGCATAACTTTCCTTTGCTTTCATACCTTTCTTTATGAAGTATTTAATCACAGCTCGAATCTCAGTTTTTTTCATCTTCACAAATCACTAGATGGAAACAGCAACAGAGAGGCATCTTCACCACAGATCCCCTCCCAGAGCACTGATGCATTACATGCTCACCCATAAAAGATTACTTATTACTATGCGGGAAACTCGTGCTAGCACTGACCCTGGGTTTTTGCTCAGCCAAGTGAGTTGGGTAGATGGATGGAAGAGATCAATGTTGCTGTGCCATTTACATTGGTATCTTGAACTCGTGATGGATGGGGGACGCAGAATTGATGTCTTCTTGATGTAGGGATGGTGAGAGGTGAAGACATACAAAGGAGACTAAACAAAACTTTCCCCAATGTCTAGTGCCCAAAGCCTTTTAAGATATTTCCTGAAATGTTTTCATGTGAGATCACAATTAAGGTCTGTGTCCTCTGTGGCAAAAATGGATTCTGGAAGCCTCCCCCCCTTGGCTGGTACTAATGTGCATATGTATTTTGGGTGTTGGCATTATCATCAATGTAAGGAAATATTTAATATACAAGAAAGTAGCTTGCCATGTTGGACTCCTCCCCTCCCCCCCTCTAAATGTAGCCCTTGAGCCGAATACCTTTGCTCAAATACTTCAGGAGTACAGAATGACAGAACAGACTTCTTTTAAAAAATACATCCTTATCATGTGTAACAAATATATGAGAGAATAATTTTACATGTTTTTCTTTTATTCATTTGCCAGGGAAACATCAAAGAAGTTTCATTCCCAGTTTAATTGGACCTTTTTTAGAAATGGCACTTATTCCTAATTCTACAATCCAGGAAATAATCTTCCCAATCTTTTATGACATGGCACATTGTGACTTCTACTCTCTAATAATTGATACAGAATCCGATTCAAAATCTACAGAATCTCTCATTCATGAGAAATTTAACTTCATGGAGGTAGTACTGTTCCTACAATTATTATCAACTGTGCATGAATTTTACTTGGCCTAGAAAACTATTTCAACCATTAAAGCCTCAATTTTAATATATAAGTATACTTCAAGTATACATTTGCATTTTTTTTTTAGGTTGAACTTGAAATTGTCAGTAATTTTGACATGTTGATTGAAGGTGGAAAAGGTGATGATAATTTCAAAGAGAAATTCTGCAGCATTTTGTGTCATTTGTTTGAGCGTGATGAACCAATGAAGAAAGAGGTGGGGATAATCAACTAATAATAGATGCAATTTTCTCTCATTGTGGTGCATCTCTATGTACATAAATGTTTGTTTGTCTCTATATTGTCTGTCTTATCATCCAAGCATGATTCAAATGGTATGTATAATTGATTCTTAATTTAATAGGGAAGGTTTTAAGTCGCAATTATCATGGCATAGCTTTGGGTGGTAGAGCATTAATAAAAGATGTAATGGAGGTTGGATAACTGTGAAATATAGGTACTTCATTTCTCATGCATACAAGAAACATGTTATCCTTAAGTTAATCTACAAAAATCACTCCTAGGGTACTCCAGTCATGTGCCATATGCATACACATATGCATATGATTTTAACACTACTAGATTTCTTATCATGAAGTTTTCTCTTATAATGTGGACTAGATTATGAAATGTTTCATTGAAACTTATTTGAATGAGAAGAACCTACCAAAAATGTTTCTGTAATGAAAGTGGCATTTCTTCCAATTAATGAATGCATTGATTTATTAGTTTTCTATATTATAACAGAAGAATAAGTTTATCATAATATGTATTAAAAATATTTTTCATTGAGGAAGTAGATTCCAAGATTCAGATCCCTACTTTGACACTACTAAAGCTGAGCCAAAGTTATAATGTTTACTCAGTATCCTTGTAGAAAATTGCTAGGGCTTTAGGAAGTTTGAACAGGAGTGTTTATGGGAAAAAATCTAATGTAGAAGATCCAATTCTGCCCCAACTGAGAAATTCATAGGTTTTCTGATAAAGTTTAATGATCTTTTCAATCAATATCCAAAGCAAAAAGATACATTTCCAACAAATACCCATGGAGGTTATTGATACTATACAATAATATATGAAAGTGGGTGGTTTGAATCCATAAGCCTTTGCAATGCTATTGGTTGAGAATGAGTGGCTCCCTGCTGTCGACACTAGGGAAATCAAACTTGTGAGCAAGTTCATTCTTTTAAAGGACTTATATGGTGGCAGAATCTTGCTGCATGTGACATTGCTTCACCTCAGTAAAAAAATTTTTGGAACATGATGTGTAACATCAGGTTAGACATGGTGCGAATAGTGATTCCATTTAAGTACTTGTTTAAATAGGTTTCCGTTAGTTATAGGCAGCATAAATATTGAATCTGGCTGCTTTGACATTTTTACTGATCTTTCATCCTTTGTCTAAGTCCTCAGGAGCTCATTAAAGTTTAATGTCTTGTTCACAAATTGTAATTGGAAACTTTAAATTGTTGAATTCTCAAAATTTTTCTGTTTAAAAAATTCTCAAATTTCAGACAATTTAACTGTTTAGTCCTTATGCAAATAACATCTAATGTTCACTTTAACATCATGCAAAATTTCTCTTGTTTCCATCCCGAAGGAACCTATTATTACTGCTTGTTGGTTGTGTTGTGAAGCCTACCTGCACTCATGGAGTCCAATAAAAATAATATCCTTTATGTTAGCTAAGAGGTGGGTTTTCTTACTTTCAGGGATTAAGGTTCTTAAATAAGATAAAAAACCAATTGGAAAAGCTTCTGGAATATAGATACCACATTAGAGATGACTGTAGTGATATGGGCGTGGTCTTTTTGCATCAACTTTTGGTGAGTAATCGCTCATGGTAATACTCTTGGTTAATTTATTTGGGGAAGCCTTTAATTATATGAGTACGAGATATACAATAATGAAATGCGGATTTCAGGTAACAGATGGTTCACCAACGAAGTTTGTGGAAAAAAGATTTGATACTTGTGGCATTTTGTTGTGCCATTAACAAGTATCAGATGTGCATGTGTGATAAATGAAAAAAGGGTTTATAGTGTTATGTCGCTGTGTTCAGTATATCAAAATTTATACTAAACAAAAAGCATTTGTGGACAGTATTAATTTTTTGTTTCACTTGAAAAAAACTGCTACTGAAACATAGGCATTGCTACAAGAAACTTACAGTGAACATGCTCCATCACAAGATACATGTGAACCATGTTTTTGGCATTTTAAAGTGGTGACTTTGATGTGGCAGACAAGGAACACAGAAAATCACCAAAAATATGCAAAAAATGGTTCCATTAATGGTTTGCAGCAAAAGGGAATGATTTAATGCTGGTGTGTTATCCATAAATTGTCCAAAAGATGGGAAAAACATCTTACTAGCAATGGAGCATACTTTGAATAATGCTCTTTTTATCATTCTTCTAAATTTTTATTTTAAATATGCATTTCGACTTGTGCACCTGGTAAGAATATAATGGCAAATTCCATCACATTGAGTGCAAGAATACAATAAAAATATGCTTTATTGATGTGTTTGTCAGTTTCAGGTCAAGTTGTACACAAGTAGAAGAGAGTAAAACTAAATTTGATGTTCTCTATGTTTTATGATTATATTCATGCATCGTGTATCCTTATAATTTGGTTAATAAAGAGTTCAATGCACTGTGTGCTCTGTATTTTCTGCATTACTTTGTTTTTTTGGTTTTGTTATTTTTTCAGGACTTCTACAATGAAAAACACTACCAAAAGTTGTATGTGCAATATCTAAGAAAGTTATTTGAATGGCATAAAAAAAATAGCAACCATGCAGAAGCAGCTAAAACCCTAACTCTGTATGCTGAGCTTCTTGACTGGTCATGTGAGGAAATACCTCCTGACTTGAGATGTTATCATCATCCAACACTCAAAACCTGTTTTGAACTGAAGGAAATTCTTTGTTTTGATATCATTAAGTGTTTTGATTGTGGAAGAGTAAGTAAAATGTTTCGTTAAAGATAGGTTTAAATTTGTACAGCTGTAAGTTCTATGTTTCTGCCTGTGCAAGTTGTAACTTGGCTGTTGACATAATTTTCAGGGAAGTAGTTCTTGATTTAAATATTTTATCCTAGGATTAATGTCATTGATTGACTCCAATTGGAAATTTTTTGTATGTATATATTTAATATTTTATTGAAGAGCAGTAATGGGTGCTAAAATTTTAATATTTTATACAAGCACATTAAAATTAGTATTTGATTAGCTTTGTTTGCATATTTTCCCAGTATCAGTATTCAAAATTCAACTTGTGACTCTTGTTTATGGTAAATAATGTATTTTTGACTTTATGACAATGATTATAAGAAGAGAAATTTCTATGGGCTGAGTCGCATACTGTATGCTCTACCCTGTAGCCAAAATATTGTCCTCCCATCATAGCACCTCTTTGGGGCATTAGGCAGAGAATAGACTGGTGAGCTTGAGGGGAAGGCCCCTAGAATCCAATGTATGAGGAATATGTAACTTCATGCTCAAGGTAGAGCATGTACCTAGCTTGTGCATCAAGGTACGAGGGCTGATCAGAAAGAAACGTAAGTTTCAGCCTAGCATGGGTAGGGCTAGAGCCAGCATCTTAGTGTCTCTGTTGCTAATATCCCACCACGTGATTCCTGCAAACCTTTTTTTTATTAGGTATGGAATCATGGCTATTTTAGCTTAAAAATCTTTATGGCTCTGTTTCATATGAAAGTTAATCTAGAAACTTACCAATTAAGATCTCACATCCATAACTATACCTTAAGGGGTAGAGCAAATCTGAATACTACTTATTGTAGACTGCCCTCAATTTACAAGTAATTTCATTAACGTGAACATTAGATAAGAATTATCAAGAGCTCTACGGCCTCTAGGTTAAATTATAAGGGGGGAAAACTCCACTGGCCGTAAAAAACAGTCGCAACTCTCGTCAGACCAAATTGTTGTGTTGGTATTCGCGGGAACCAACCACAACCTCTCGACCAAGAATACCCTCTGTGGTGGTTTACGGGAAATTAATCCACGCCAGGGACCACACACAGCCACACACACACTATCCTGTCTGGAATCCTTCACGAAGCTGTGAGACTTCGTTAAAGATTCCAGGTGGAAATGTAATCCTTCACGAGGCTGTAAGGAAGACGCCGTTAAGGATACCAGGATGTATTACAAGCACACACTCTGTGACTATCCACGAAGGACGAGCACAGACCAATCAACCACACTAGCACTCAAGAAGCACACACACACGCACTCAAAGGGCCCAACTTCTGGGAGAATCTGAAACGATAGAGCGCAGACAAGGATGGCGTCGAACACGCGTGTTTCGGCCACAAAGTGGCCCTCTTCAGCGAACTGAAGGGAAAAACACCTCCAACACAAGGTTGAAAGTCCTGCGAGAGTTGCGACTGTTTTTTTACGGCCAGTGGAGTTTTCCCCCCTTATAATTTAAGTGAACATTAGACTGTATAACTGGCTACCTACTTAGTTGAAATTGGACTGCATCCCAAATTTCAAGAATAGGGTATATACCTGGTTACTTGTCACAAAAGAATTCATCAATTGAAGAAAGTGGGCACTTTCCTCAATCAATGAATTCTTTCATGACAGACATCACATTTAAGAATTTATGTTTGTACATTAAGTGATATTTATATTGATGATATTTAATATGATTGTACGGTTTATTGAAATGGATAAAGTATTATTATTACTGTCCATACATTGCCAAAATGAGAATCATAATCTTTATTATTACAGGTGTGGTCTTGTGCTATTAACTATTGCAAAGAACTTGCAGACATTTATGAAAATAAGGCATTCAAGTATTGTAAGTTAGCAAATATTTTGAGGCAGAAATCAATTTTTTTTGACAAAATCATGGCTTCAGGTGTTTCTGCAGTTGAATATTTTTATGTTTCCTATTCTGGGCCTGAATTTCCTCAATTTATACAAAATAAGGTATGTTTAAATGTGGTGTTTGAGTAATTGGCTTTCATATGATTTTGAAACAAGTATGCATATTATCACATATCAAGTATGTGTCATATGTAAGTATCATTTCATAACAAGTATGTATGATTTGGCTCCTTCAAAATAGGAGTCGATTCCAACGACCTCACAAAAATTCTTGATCTCCAATTTTGGCCTAACGATGCTGTTGTAAATAAGTTCCGTTTCAAAAGGAACTTCTTTGCCGAGTTAAATTCAATCAGTGAAAATGCTGACAACTCAGTCAATACAGGCGAGAAAGCTTCTTGACAAGCCCCCTCGCCTCTGGCAATGAACCACACGCTCACCGTGATGCATTTAAATATCCAGTGCCTGCGAAACAAACTCCTCGAACTAGAAACCCTGATTGATGACTATCAACCTGATGTGTTGTGCATTTGTGAACACTGGATGGGCTTAAATGAATTTTCTACTATCTATCTTACGGGTTATGTGGTCGCTGATGTGTATGCTCGCTCCCATCATAAAAATGGTGGTGTTACAATATTTGTGAAATCTTCCTCAGTGATTTTACCATCCCAATTTTCGTGCAAACATCTTAATGAAGAGTTAACCTTTGAGTGTTGTGTTACGTGCCTCGGTTTGACTAATGATAAGAAACTGTATATTTTAAGTGCTTATAGATCGCCTCTTGGAAATTTTTCTGTGTTCTTACATAAACTTGGGTATTTGCTTGATGAACTTCACAATATTGATTGTAATGTCTCTATTATTTTAACTGGTGATTTTAATTGCAATTTGTTAGTTGATGATATATCATCACGTGACTTCCTGCGATTACTTAAATCTTACAATTTATTCAATGAATACAAGTTACCCAAAGCCGTACTCTTGGGGGCACTAGTTAGGGGACACGGGAGAGGGTGCAAAGAATAAGGATAACAAAACTGCACACACTCTCTCACTCCGGTATTTGCAGTGCAAATTGACCGTTGCAAGTCACAGACACACACGCACTCAGGGTTTACGGGGGAAAAAACCCCTCGCCAGGGACCACACACTCAGACAAGGCAAACCAAACCACACGCACTCCTTCACTCTGGTATATGCAGTACAAATTGACCGTCGCAAGTCGCAGACACACACGCACTCAGGGTTTACGGGGGAAAACCCCTCGCCAGGGACCACACACTCAGACAAGGCAAACAAAACCACACGCACTCCTTCACTCCGGTATATGCAGTACAAATTGACCGTCGCAAGTCGCAAACACACACGCACTCAGGGTTTACGGGGGAAAAAACCCCTCGCCAGGGACCACACACTCAGACAAGGCAAACAAAACCACACGTACTCCTTCACTCCGGTATATGCAGTACAAATTGACCGTCGCAAGTCGCAAACACACACGCACTCAGGGTTTACGGGGAATTAAACCCAACGGCAGGGACCCTTCACTCAGACAGACGTAAAGATAGAAAAAGTAAAGGAACGGCACGCACTCCCTCACTCCGGTATTTGCAGAGCAAATTGACCGTTTGTGAGACGCAAACACACACGCACTCAGGGTTTACGGGGAATTTAACCCAACGGCAGTGACCCTTCACACAGACTAGGAATACGGAAAGGTGGGAAGTACACTGTGATGCAGTGTACGTGGGGAAAAAAATAGTGCCGAAAAACCTGACACCAGGTGTTTCGCCTGCCAAGCAGGCCTCTTCAGAGAAGAATAATGAAAATTCGTCGGAGCCGAGATATAAGTAACGATGAGTAGGGGGGGGAACCGGGGAGGAGAGAGGGAGGGGAAGGGTTGGTGATATAATTGGGAAAGAATGGGAAGGGGGATACAATGTATGGGTGCAAGGTTAGATACAATGTATGGGTGATTTGAGGCTCGGGGCGGGGGTTGGGGGGGGGAGAATTGAGTGGGTTAGACTGGGCCGTTTATGACCGTAGGTGAAGGGAAGGTCATGACTCAGGAAGGGAAAGGGAAAAAAGAGACGAAGATATCGGACCGTTGTCACTGTTTATGAGTTTTCCTTCCGATTTTTGTATGTAAAGACTTTCATAACAGTCGAGTAAATGATTGGGCACATGTTTTATTAGCTGTAGGTCTTCAATTGTGATGTTGTGTGAGTTATCGTGCATGTGTTGGGCGACTGACGATTTGTTAATGTTTCCCAGCCTGTAACAAGCAGTGTGTTCTTTGAAGCGTGTGCGAATGTTTCTGCGTGTTTGTCCGATATAAGAAAGATCACAATGTGGGCAGGAGATTTGGTAGATTCCGGATTTGTCTAGGGTCTCAATAGGATCTTTGGGATTTTTGAAAAGGTGTTTCAGTTTGGTTTGACTGACAAACGTGGGTGTGTATTTAATTTTTTTGAAGATAGCAGGTAGGCCTTTTGTTAGTTGTGGGTGGTGAGGTAGTTTGACGAATTTCTTGTCATCTAGTTTATTCAGTTTAGTGTTATTTTGGAGATGTTTATTGTTCCTGTGTTTTTTTAAGATGTTATCAATGAGCTGTTCAGAGTAGCCGTTCACGACAGCAGTGTGTTTTATGTGTTTTAATTCTGTTTGGAAATTCGCTTTGGACAGAGGTACGTTGAGGAGCCTATGTACTAGGGAGTGGAAGGCGGCGAATTTGTGCGTTGTATGATCGAACGAAGATTCGTGTATGTAATTGTTGGTGTGGGTTTCTTTCCTGTAGATGTTGAATGAGAGGTGATTGGAAGGGGTTCTGGTTATTTTAAGATCAAGAAAGGGGAGGGACCTATCTGTTTCAGATTCGACTGTGAACTTGATTGAGGGGTATTGATTGTTGAGTTGTTGTTGGAATGCTTCTATAGAGGATGCGTTACTGTCGAAGACTGCGAATATGTCATCGACATATCTCAACCAAACTTTTGGGAAATATGTGAATTTTTCTTTACATTGTTCTTCAAAGCCGGACATAAATAGGTTCGCTAGAAATGGAGAAAGAGAAATCCCTTTTGCTTTATTACAATTTATTACCCACCGTCAATTTGACACCCACCAGAATCACGTCTAACTCCAAAACTTTACTGGACAATATTGTTTCTAACCTGCACTCAACGCAGGTGTCTACTAAAGTTCTTGACGCAAGCATATCCGATCATAGTCCACTATTGTCATCCATAAATATCAATCCATTTAATCACAATAGGAATACTTATTACTCAAGAGTCTATTCTCAAGTGAACCATGACATATTTTTATCCAACTTAGAGTCTTATGATTGGTCTGAAATTTACAACAGTACGTCATTTGATGCAGGCTATCAACTCTTTCATGATTACCTTTAACATAGTTTTAATGTTGCCTTCCCTCTTATTCCCATAAAAAAAAAACTGTGATATCTCCAAAAAAACCTTGGATAACAGATCAGATTCGGTGCTACTCTGTTTTCCTCAAAAATCTCTCTGCTAAAGTGAAACATTCTAATGATCCCCTCCTGTACGATGAGTTCACTTTCCAAAAAAGGAAATACAGGAGACTCTTGGAACATGCCAAAACCTCCTATAACAATAATAGGGTACTTGCATCAAAAAATAAATCTAAAGTGGCCTGGAATATTATACGTGAGTCAACAGGGAAATTCCACGAACACATTCTCCCTGATATTACACAGTTAGAGGATGACTTACACATTAAATGCTCAATCCTTGCAAATGAATTTAATGACCTTTTTACAGTTAAACCATCAACCACTTCACCTTCCACCACTCCCAATAATTTACTCCATCATTCAACTCTGCCCTCTTCATTCTTTATTCGCCCCTGTACGGAACCTGAATTAAGATCCATAATATCTACATTTGCTAGCAAAAACTTCTCAGGCCCCGATGAAATCCCTGGGAAAATATTATATTATTCTTATACCTATATAAAAGAACCTCTCTTATTTCTTGTTAATGAATCCCTCCGGCAAGGCATCTTCCCATCTTCTCTGAAACATTCAAAAATCATCCCTCTTTATAAAAATAAGGGATGCTCTAATAAGTTAAATAATTATAGACCTATTGCACTTCAAAATGTTTTGTCGAAAGTCCTTGAAAAAATTTTCTGTAACCAACTAACATCATTCTTAGAAAAATTCGCTCTTTTGTCTTCTAATCAGCATGGGTTTAGAAAAAACCATTCCACTTCTACTGCCTTACTTCAAGCTACGGACTTCTTATTGTCTTCTCTCGACCACAAACAAAAAACAATGGGAATTTTCTATGACTTCTCTAAGGCATTTGATTATGTTAACCACTCATTTCTTCTCACCAAAATTAAAAATCTGGGCGTGAGAGGTATTGCTGGCAAATGGCTCCAATCCTACCTTACTAACCGAACACAAGCTGTATCACTCTCCATCAAGGGTAATAAATATTGCTCGGAGAGTAGTACCACCTCTGTTGGTGTACCACAAGGGTCAATATTGGGCCCAGTTCTTTTTCTAATCTACATAAACGATTTGCCAGAATCCTTTGCCAATATTCCTACTGCTGAAGTTGTAATATATGCTGATGATACAAACATTTTACTTTCTGCCCCATCACAAAACGACCTTATCATGAGTTCTAAATCTGCAAACGAGAACATTCTTCGCTGGTGTGTTGACAATGAATTGAAACTAAACACTGAAAAGTCTCATATTGTTCAATTTAGTTGGAAAAGTCAACTGGAAAGTATTTTAATTAAAATTGATAAAAAGTCTATTGAGAATGTTACATCAACCAAATTTCTAGGTTCATATATAAGTGGTAATATGTCCTGGGTTAAGAATATCGAAACTTTAGCCAATAAACTTAGCTCTATTTGCTACCTTTTACGCCACCTCCGAAACTCTGTTAATGTAGATATCTTACTTACTGTATATTATAGTGCTTTTTATTCCCTAATGTCATATAACATAATTTTTTGGGGCTCATCACCTCACGCCTCCAAAATATTTACTATACAAAAAAGGGCTATTAGAATTATATTAAAAAAACCTCATGACGATCCCTCCAACCCCATCTTTAAAACTTTGAAGATTCTCCCATTACCATGTGTCTATTTATTATCTCTGCTACTTTTTATGCGTAAAAACCTGCACATGTTTGAAATTAACTCTAATTTTCATAAGTATGAAACCAGAAATAGGCATAGCCTTCACTATAATATAGTGAGGACAAATAGGACTAAATTAGGTCCAAGAGAAATGGGACTCCGAATCTACAATAAACTTCCGCACCATTTGAAAAATCCATGTGAGTCATTGGTGTCTTTTAAAAGGAAATTGAAAGTATTCCTGCTCGCAAAGAATTACTATTCTGTGATGGATTATCTGACTGATTCCACAACCTAGTGCTTCTTTTTAATTAATTTGTTTACTTTTGATAAACATATTGGGTAATTGTGAATTTGTATTTACTTATGCATCTTTTGATATGTCATCATTATTTATGTCTATATGTGACAGTAATCTACCAATATGTATGAATCTCCTCCCCTTTCTTTTTTTCTTCTTCTTTATTCTCTGACGTGTCTTATATCTTCTTGTAGATCCTTAGACAAATAAATTATTATTATTATCATATTTGGGTACAAAATTATCTTGTTGCTATGTGTAAACATCATCAATTCATAATACATTGATACATTTCTTGAAGGCTCAGAACTAAAGTTTTTTTAAAATTGTGTTTAGGCATTTGTTTACCGAGGGAATGATTATGAAGGGTACCTGAATTTCTGCAGCCGAATCAGGAGTCAGTTCCCAAAAGCTCATTTAAAGAAGGAGCTCCATGATAATTCAAGATCTACTCAACAATGTATCCTTTATCGCATTATCTTCCTGATTTCAAAATATATTTTCTCTGGCATATGTGGTTGTAGAGGGATCCTAGATGAATTAGATCCTAAAAATTCCCTTGGTCATTTTCAAGGCCCTATAATTACATTATGGATGCAAAAACATTTCATTGGAGTGAAGTTCATATTGGTGCCATTTGGTTAAAGCTTTCAGGAAATATGTATAGATACCAGATATATCTTTAGTGTAACCACCATCACCTTGTGTGAATTCTGAGTTCAGTATTAAGAATTTGCCTGTACGAGAAACAGTAGCTGTAAGCTTACTGTAGTATTCCATCTAGGGTATGTATTTTTCTCAATTAAATTTGTTCAGAATTCAGGTTTCATTTAGAATATGATCGAAATTGCACCAAGTTTTGAAAAAAGCAATGTTTTTAAGGTAACAGATAACTAAAATACTTCTTACTTTAGAAATAATTATAAAATAATAATCAATAATAATCTTGAGACTGATTATATTGAATAATATTTCCTTAAGCCATAAAAAGTTTTTTACACCACTGTGAAAGGAAAAAGAGGGGGAATAGTGATTTGTTGTGGTGATTTTTGGGAGAATCCCTCGCCATTGATCAGACACATATTCAAAATATTAGCACAATCACATTTACACAGGGGTATTCCCCGAATAGGACACACAGTCACACAGGTTTCCCCAAAGTGGTTTGTGGGGAGTTTTTCCCTTGCCCGGGACCAGCTCTGAAGACTGAATAAGTTTGTGAAGAAATTAATCCAGTCACCAGGGAGCTAATTCAGGGGAATAATAAGCTTACAATCACTCACTCACCTAGGTATTACAGCAAAGCAATAACACTCTGAAATATGAAGTGATTCTAATATTTTGAATGTGCGTACTAATATTTTGGATTAACTATCCCCGAAAATCACTACCCACAAATCTCTATTTCCCTCTCCCCCATTTTTACTTTCACACTGTTGTAAAAAACCCTTTACATCTTAAGGAAATATTTTAATATAATCAGTCTAAAAAGAAGCCGTAAGAAGCTCAATTTATCTTTTCCATCAATCATAATCTGTATTATTAAATGGCCATATACAACAATAGATACAATAAAAAATATTAAAAACACTAAACTAAACATCTATGCTTATCTAAATATATTTTACCTGAATCCTACATAAGTCATTAGTGTCAGTCTCACAAGTATTGTTTGGTTATAAATGTTGAAATATTGGTGCTATTAGCAGGTGAAGTTTTTTTAAGTAATGTGTTGGTCATACATTTCATGGAAACTTGGATCTTAACCCAACAAGAATACTGATTTTTCTGGGACAACATCATGGTGCAAGAGATACATGAAGAGAAATGGTATGTGCATGTTTAGCAGAACTACAACAGAACAAAAACTGCCTCTTGAATATGGATGAAAGGTCATTGAATTCCACAAATACGTCTTCAACTTGAGAAAAAGATTGTGTTTTGAGAAGGCACAAATAGGGAACATGGATGTGGCCTTGAGATTAGGCCTACCATCAAATCAAAGGAATATCAGTGGACTTTGAAGGTGTTAAGTCAGTAATGATAAAGGTTTTTGTAGTCAAGATGCACTGTGCTGTTGTCCATGTTGAGCTGATAGTTCAAAACTCCTTCCTTTGTTAAATTAAAACCTTTAAATGAAAAATTCTGCCTGTGGAATTCCACATGGAATTAATATTCATGTTCATGCCAAAGGATGGATGGATGGAGAAGATATTAAGCTGTTTGCAAGAGGTGTGGACTTCCAAGTGGTCTTCTGAAGAAATCGTCTTAGTCAGTGTGTGATGAGTTCCCAGAAAATGGAATCAGCAAAAAGACTTGCCACTGAATGGAAGATGCATCTTGCTGTGATTCTTGGTGGATTAAATTCTCAGTTGCTGCTTTGGGGCATTTCAGTCAATAAACCATTCAAGGGGTAAATGCAAGAGTGAATAAAGTAGATAGAGACTCATGGCACCTCAGGGATGAGAAGAGTGAAGCAGCCATCAATTTTTGGAGATAATGAGTGTGTGAAAAAGTACTGGGAGAAAGTTTCAAGTGGGACTGTCATGAAGTCTTCTAAAATATTTAAAATTAACGATGCACTAATTGGAAGTGAAGATGACATTTTGTATAAGGAAAGATTTGATTTAGCACCAGTTTAGTTAGTTTTATTGGGGAGGTGACCAACAGCTAAGGTCATTTGCACCATTTGGGAAAGGAAGGGTGGATGGAAACCCGTCTCTTGTTGAAAGGTGCCAAGGGGTCCACAGTGTAACATCCCATCTGACCCACTCAAAGTGCTCTCCACAAAGCACCTCAAAATATTTGTTGTCTCCAGGATTTGAACCTGGGCCTTTGTGGTGGGAAGTCTGTACGTTAGCCTCCGCACCATCCCGATCCCCATTTAGCACCAGTACTGATTATAAATATACGTGATTGTAGTGATGGCAAATTTCTGGGATTCTATAATGAAGACACATTAATATAGGATATATATATATATATATATATATATATATATATATATATATATATATATATATATATACTACCTTGATCAAAAAGTTCCCGGAATAACCACCGTGTGGCGCTCCCATCGTTCCGATTTGAGTTCTGTTTTTTTTTTGTTAAATTGGTACATCTGTTGTTGATATTCCCTTTAAATCTTAGTGTCATAACTTGACATTTGCAAAAGTTACGTAGCCAAGAGTACATCTATCTCTGTGTGTGTTGGCGATTTTTTACAATTGCAGAAATGGATTTAAATTTGCAACAACGAACTTGTATTAAATTTTGCGTAAAAAACGGATTTAGTGGCGCACGGACGTTGGAAATGTTGGAAAAGTGTTTCGGCAACGATTCTCTAAAAAAAACGGTCGTTTACCAGTGGCACGAGCGCTTCAGAAGTGGTCGTGAGTCAATCGAAGATGATGAACGCAGTGGCAGACCATCGACATCGAAAGTCGGTGAAAAAATTGATAAAGTAAAAGAAATGTTGGTCAATAACCGCAAATTAACCATCAGAGAAATAGCGGAGGACTTGAACATTGCCTATGGATCCGCCCAAGACATTGTGGTTAATGATTTGGGTTTCCGTCGCGTAGCAGCAAAGTTGGTGCCAAAAGACCTCAATTTCATGCAAAAAAGAGACGTCGCAAAAGACATGATTTGCGAGGCTGAATCCGATCCCACATTCATCAAAAGGATCATTACTGGAGACGAGACGTGGGTTTATGAGTACGACACGCAATCCAGACATCAGGCAAGTGAATGGCGTTCACCAAATGAGCCGAGACCAAAAAAACCACGTCGTTTTCAGTCAAAAAAGAAGGCAATGCTGACGGTTTTCATGGATTACAACGGTGTAGTGCATCATGAATTTTTGCCAGAAGGCCAGACAGTAAACAAAGAGTATTATTTGGGCGTTATGAGACGTTTGCGTGAAGCAATTCGCCGAAAGAGACCAGAAATCGTCGCACAGTGCGTCGAGACCGTCGCACAGTGCTATCATTATTCGTAATTTTTTGACGAAAAATGCAACAAATACCATCCAACAGCCACCAAATTCACCTGATTTGGCTCCCTGTGACTTCTTTCTGTTCAATCGAGTTAAAAAACCATTACGGGGAACGCGTTTTAGCAGCCGAGAGGAAGTAATGGAAAAATCGCAGGAAGCACTGATGGACATACCGAAAACCGAATATAAAAAATGTTTCGAGGATTGGATCAAGCGCTGGCATAAGTGTGTTGCAGTCGATGGTGATTACTTTGAAGGGGACAATATAGATTTAGATGAATAAACTTGTATTTTTAATTTTCTGAATAAATTCCGGGAACTTTTTGATCAAGGTAGTATATAACTTTTGGACGGCAAATATAACACAGAATAAAGCACATAACACATAAAAGACGTAGAGTTTGACCTGAAGAAGGCCTCGGAGTAGGCCGAAAGCTCAAATAATCTACAATGTGAGTGTTCTTTTACGTGTTATGTGCTTTATTCTGTGTTCTATTGTGCCGTCCAAAAGTTATATTGCTCTCGTGAGTGCTTCCACATCATCGATATAGCTAGATACATAGCTATATATGTGGGTCGAGGTAGTCCAGGGGGTAGAGTGTTGGATTACTGACCGGAGGGTCTTGGGTTCGATTCCTGGGCAAGGCACTCTGGGCACCTGCAGCTCCACCCAGTACTAAGCCCGATGGCGTGTGAAATTCACACATCAGGGGAGGGGGGCCAGTTCCTTTCCCTGTGCTGGTTATGGTTTTCCAGAAAGATCTGCTACCCAAAAAATCCCATAGCTTGGGTGGAGCTGCAGGTGCCCAGAGTGCCTTGCCCGGGAATCGAACCTTTGTAAATGTGGCCAAAATCGATATTGTGTTAAATATGTTTTTCTGAATCCCCACTGTGCAAAAACTTACAAGATAGCAAACAAAATTATCTTTGATAAGACTTCGTCTTTGTTTGCACTGCCATGCAGGTCCATGGTCCATATGCGGAACTTAATTTTAATTTAATCTTTCTCTTTTTTTAAACTATGTTTTATTGTTCTATTATCTTTTATCTTTCCTGTTTCTGGCCAAACTTTCTATTACCATAATACTAAATAATAAATTGAAACAGTATAGATTGTATGCCACCAGCTTTGTGGGTAAGTCATGCATGTATAAATTTAGTTAAGTGTTGGGATTGGAAGACGTGGTGATTCAGTTAATTTTACCACTGAGAAGTCTAATGACTTAAAATCCAGGATCTCAATATGAGGGGGCCACAAGTAGATATTATTTTTAGCAGATAAATACAGTGTAATTTTTCAGATAAGTGCTATTCCTTAATGTTTGATTCAGCAATTAGAATAATAAAAGTATTCCCTGCAATTGATGATAGAAAGAAATTAGATTGTATTCCAGAGCAAATTCTGTACCATTTGTATGAACATGATATTAAAACGTTTTGTTTTACCTCTTCCTTTAAAAAGAAAACCGAACACACTTCAAATGATAACCAATGCAGTAGTGGGGTAGAGAACAATGGGCTCCCTTTCACATCCAAGGGGAAGCTCCAAAATTGGAATTCAAAAACCATTGTGGAAACATCTTATTCTTTCCCCTGGTGCTTAAAACTTTCTCCTGTTACATCACTTTCCACCTATGAGATCTCTTATCTTCAAGCTTCAATCGAAGAAATCCGTGCAGTGAACAGAAGTCTTTTTGGAATATTGCCAGTTGAGGCCATTGTTTCACAGAATTTTCAATATGTGTATTTCAAATTAAAGGAAATTGTGAGTAGTTCAACCGTGAAGGAGCTGAATAAACAAATGAAGGTGAGTCATAATTGTTTCACTTTGTGCTTAATAGGAGTATGTTTGGGAGAATTTGAGGCAGTAGGAACAATGTCATTGAGTTCTTAACTATTGGAGCTAACTGCATTGACAAATATAACACTTTCAGCCTTAACTTTATGGAATTCCTTTATGATGAAGGTAGAAAAAGAAACTTTGCATTTTCACATAAGATTTAACAAGACCAAGGTTTCGATGCTGTGCATCATCATCAGGTGACATACATGAAAAATGTTTCAACTTTTTTTTCAACCTGGTTCCAAGAGGGGAGGAAGGTAGGAGGAGTAAGAGAGAAGGGGTAAGTTGAGTACTGGTGCAGCAACCTATTAGTAGGCTAGGGGAAGAAGGAGGGGACATGTTTGCCTGCATTGGTTTGACCCTCATTAAGGGATGGTTGATGATCATAACTGCCTTGGTTAGGGTGGGGTTGGTGGGGAAATATTTAGGAGTCTTTTAGGAAATTTAGGAGGAGGGAATGGGAGAGGTATATTGTTTCATTGACCACCCCAAATTTGTCTGACTGAAGGGATTGCCAAATTTCCAACTCCTCCAAAGCATTCAACCTGTGTCCTTTCTTTTCTGTGTGAATAATGTCCACTGTGAAGTTACTGGTATGATTCTTGTCCAAGGTATTTGGTGAATTGAGATCTGTTGTCTTTCTTTATGAAGCTTGATCAGTGTTCACCATCATACATCACTTTGCAGGAAGGCATTGGGAAACCACTCAATTATTTATTGTCACATATTATTATTTTCAGCAACCTTATTGGAAAAGGGTGCCAAATGGACCTATTGGAAGAGCTGGAAATAAGAAAATATTGAAAAAGGACATATTCTTAATGACTTTGTTTTTGAAAAATATTCCCCACAGATGGGAATCTCCCTCTCATTCATGAACAATCCTTGTGACCCCTGAACATGAAATTTCCTGACCACATCCATTCCCCTCTTTTGAAACTCTCCTCCCACCTCCCCCTCCCAACCTCCTCTTCCCCCCTCCAAATTCAACCAATCCATCCACCTTTTCCCCCCTCCTCACCTCTCTCTTGAGAATGTATATATATCAGACCTGCATTATAAAATTTTAACCAAAGTCATACCTAATAAAAATTGATGGAAAGATACACTGTGTGTTTTCACTTCAGTGGAGAAAATATGTTGGACAGAGAGAAAGACAAATGCTGAGGTTTTAATATTGTAGATGAAGAGAGGAAGTTACTTGGGGAAATCCAAGAAGGGCAGAAGAAGTAGGAGGTGGCATTCTCTATTCCTGGAAATATTGAAAGCCATTTGTGTGATGAATGCAATAATAGACAGGAGAGTGTTGTGTAAGATGACTAGAGGGAGGAAACAGGCATTTCAGCATTAAGAAGGCAGAAGCTATGAAGAGAGAAATAATGCAGGGGAAAGAAAGAGGAAGTACTCATGATACCCAAGAGTAAAAAGTAGTGAGTGTCAGCTCAAAACTTAGATTTAAATGGGTAGAATGCCTTGAATTAAGTGAAAAGAAATGGTCATTGTAGTCATTAGTAATATTTTACTTGTTGTAGTTGTTAATGCATATGGTAACAAAATTGTGTTTCACTTCAGTGGTACTACGCTGGACATATTCCCTTGTTCTTGCTTGGTTTGATGTCTAATCACTAGGAAGAATTCTAAGTCAAATTATTTCTAGTTGAGGAACTTTCATGAGGAAATAGGTTTTATTAGCTTTATCACAATGTGAACTGTTCGCCTTGCTCACCAAAAACTAAAGATATACCTCTTCATGCATTTCCACCTAAAATAGGGAATAGAGTACATGACTCAATTATAAGTCACACACAAAAAAATCGAGCACAATTAGTTTAAAAATATACTGTAACAATTAATGAAAAAAAAAGTCTGGCCAAAATAAAACAAATTTTTAAAATATTTACATAATATTTAAGCACCTAAATCTTCACATCAAGTATTCTCTGTGGCTTATGGATGAAGCAGAACCATTCATTTTTCACTTGCCTTAAGTTAAATTACTAATCTAGGTGAAGTAATTTGTTTTATGACTCAGGTTGCCGGTCAAATTTAAGTTTTCATTTGCTTGAAAACAAGGAATTTCTTGAACATGCACATGCACATATGCACTGTACATGCACTTGATGTTCAAATGCAGATTATTCAGTCAGCTGGCCTAAGTGTAACATTTTCTCCTCGCTGCAAATTAATCCTTTCACATTTGCCATCATGGATGTTGCATTATGAGCTCCTTAAATTCAGTGCCTCCACAATGGAAGTATTAAATGTAGAAATGAATTTGAACGCTTTGTTTTAATTGCTCAATATGAACATGTGATTAGAATTTTAAAATTACCTGAATCCAAGAATGCAATTAGTACAATTCCACTAATGCAATGTAATTTTTGTTTCCTTTTACTTATTAGGGTATCATCGAAGAGCATCAAGGAGATTTGGATCTACTGAAGCAATTGCAGAGATTATTGATCAAACAAATTAATTTGGTCTGTGTTTTCATTCAAAATAATGATTCAGTTGATTTTACTCAATTGCGTTCATTGCCAAAATTACTCCACTATCTTAAAAAATGTGTGAAGAAACTTAGCATTGCTCTTGGTAGCACAGTAAAACAAAATTCTGTGGTGCAAATTGAGCCAAATTATGGCATGAGTGAAAGTGATGAGTTTTCTCATTTGAGAGCAAAAGTGCCTCATTCTCAAAAACCTCAATCATACTATGAAGAGTCCTTTGAGTTAATAGAGGGTAACTCATCATGGTATGTGCCTTCTCCCTCCTACAAACGGGATGCAGGGATTTCCAAGTTCATTTTCCATGGGTTGATGCCTGCAACAGCATCACTTTCAGCTCCATTGCCATCCCTGTGTGAGGGTTCACTCAATGAGCCATCCAGTGACAGCTCCTCAAATAATGAGGTGAGTTGAGTTGAGAATGCCAAGGAAGGATCACTATCATTCCCAAGCACCAATTAGTACCATAACCTCAGAAAGGTTCCCAAGGTCCTTGCAGACTGGATTCTGAAGGATAACTTCTCATTTGATTGAAATCTTCATTGTTCATTCATTCTTTTATTTGTAGGCATTAAATTGGAGTCTTAATATCCATCTGTGATTGAATTTTTGTTGTACTCTTACAAATGTCCCTCCCCTCCCCAGGGACTAACACTTTGCCGTGGTGGAAGGGCATGTGCATTCTGATGACCCCTAGAGCTGTGCTTGTGGGAGCAATGATCGGTCACCCATGCCAAGATAGGTTGAAATGTAGGAGCCAGATGAAGAGTCCACGCATTTTCTTTTGATGTACCTATCAAATTCTTGTGTTGTTTGTATCGTCTTTATATTCTCTGAGGTCAATTGTATTTTATATACTTAATGACCAGTAAATTTTATCATTATTATTACTCCAATTGAAGTGCTCTCCACTTAGCTCCCCAAAGTGGCGAGGGGTTACCTCGGAAAAAAGCTGCCACCTCCACAATTCAAATCTAGGCCCTTGGGGCGTGAAGCCAATCTATAGGCCACCACACCATGCTGGCCCCCAATTTCAAAATCACTAGGTATGATTATAAATACCCAGCAATACACATATGCTTAGATATCAGAATGAGTCGGTTTAATACCCTTGTGATCCACTTATTTTTTTTAAGTTTCAAAAGGCAAAAATGAATATGATAGTCATTGCAAGGAGTTACTGAATGAGAACAGTGCATAAAATAATGTTCCTTTCAGAATTAAATGCCATATAATCAATGAGTTTTTGAAAAGTTTGCAATACCTAACCTTATAGCAAATGTGAAAACTGGAATTAAATATTCATTCTTTTGATTCATAATGAATGCATATCCCAGCAAATGTTAACAAATTTAAGTATCATTTGAATGGCATCATTCATTTATGTTCAACATTTCTTATTTTCAGCAGATTGGTAACAGAACATCAGTCCAAAGCAGGCAAGTGACTGTGGATGACCTCAAAAGAACTGAAAACTTGCCAGTGGAAAGCCATGAAAAGCTTACACCAAGAAAACAAACTTCACTCACTTTGATTGGTATGTATGCCTTTAGTCTACATAGTTTGTTCAAACAGGTATCTGCAAAAATAGATTTATCTCAGATTTTGTTAAAATGCCTCAAAATTCTTCAAAGTACAGCTTACCCTCAGCATTGACACAGTTATCACAAGCGACTTTTGCATGCCTTGAAGGCTCCCTGATAGGTGGAAGGTCCTTAAGGGTATGCTTGCAAGCTTCTTTGATGGCACTTAGGGTCCCTTGGTGGTGTCCTTTGAGGGAGGATTTAACTCTTGGGAATAGGAAATAGTAGTCTGCTGGTGCCAAGTCGGGGGGACCGTTAGGGGGTTGGGGAATCGTCGCGATGCCGTCGCAGAAGGTCTTCGCAGGCAGACACTCAACTCTGCTCTTTTGGTCGTCTGTCAAGACCATTAGGGTAGATCTTTCACTTCACCTAATTTTTGGTGATAATGGCGTCCACTGTCACTGTCTCCTTCTCCAAGTTGTGTTGATGTATCCTAACTGAAGACCACTTCTCAAATCATTTGTATTTTGTGACTGTCTGGAACATTTGCAAGCAATGTGATGTGTTCCATACATGTCTCAAACATGTATTTTAGGAATCAATAAACATTTATAAATCAATCAAATACCACTATGTACAGTGTTATTTTGCTTTGGGTTAGCTCTTGCCCAAAATTACATTCAAATTAAATAATATCAATTCATAATAGTATTGATTACATAAGATGAATACTGATAGTCATTTCTAAAAATGTTGGCACCTGTGCCCTTCTTAGTTGTGATAAAAACTTCAAATTTAAACATTTCCAAAGTTTATTTGTGTTGAAAGTTTTACATGTATAAACTATTGAGTGTCTCACTTGAAGCATACCTATTCAAATAAAATGTTTGCATTCAACATGAAATGGAAACCTGCTTTTGTTGTTTTTGGATACTGTAAATGAAAATTGATGCCTTTTGATAATATTTTGTGCAGAATTGTTGAAAATTCTTAGGTTTGAGAGAACAGTGTTTTTTGCTTAAGAATTGATTTCATTTCTTTCTGATATTAATGGTACAAATCAAAGTTGTAATGTAATATTTTTTAACGATTGACTCAGTTTCATCATGTCCTAATATGGGAGTTCTAGTGTGCATAAATCTCTTCATGACGTATCAGTTTTTGGTCAGCAATTCGTCATGCTTTTCTATCCTTGCATGAAACTGGCAATTGAGATAAGTTTCGATGCACACATAGGCAAAAGGTATCAGATAGCTACAAAATACGAAATAGGCCATATCAACCAAAGTATTGCTCAAATGGTCAGCTACAGCTCTTTAACCTTACATGCTTAACAAGTGTAAAACATTATACAGTTTGCCCAATTGGTTTTTGTGTGGCTAGTCCTCATTACTTGATACATTTGAAAGACTTCAGTCAATGGTTTGATCAACAATGGGATTACCCAAAAGTAAAGCTTATTGTTAGTCGCTTGGAACCAGCAAGTCATATAGTTTCACCAAAGAAGGAAACAAATACTTCAAAATCTTGTACTTTAAGACCCCAATTAGAGTTTCTAGAAGCTTCTCTACCTATGCACTTCCCTTTTGCAGCCATTGTATGACTCACAACAAAATACAAGCAATGAACTACATGTAATGACTTTTGGAGGAGTTGTATCTGAGGATTGTCCAGAAAGTAGCCTCCGTTTTTGTGTAGCATGAGAAGTAGTGGAGGGAGCCGAATGGTCACTGTATTGAGGTATACAGTAGGTCAGTGCGCCTCAAGATGCAATGGTTGGAAGGTTGCGCCACTTGTCATTTGTTTATTATAGCGGGTCAAAACGAAGAATACAGTTGAAATATCCACCAAATGTGAACTTCATTCTGTGATAAGATTTTTGCTGATGAAAAAACTTATGTTTTGTTATGAAAATTCATTGTGAAATTTGTGCTCTGTACAGACCAAATGTGATGAGTGACAAAAGTTGTGCATCAGTATTGTCATTTGTTAAGAGTGAACATAAATGTCCATAATGATGGGTGGCCACCTCTGTAATAGAAGTGCCCACCCATCAGGGGTGAACAATGAACTGCGCCTGAGAATTGGCGAAAAGTTCATGAAAAGTGATGATTTACGATATCTGAAATCTTTAAAAAGTTTTACACAGATTTCTACGACTCTGTTGCATGGAAATACAACTGAAAAGTTAGGCTACCACAAGTTTTGTGCTTGTCTTGAAGAGGAACTTTAAGATAATGTCATCGGTTGGTTGTGACCTCAGATGGCAGAATTTGATGCTGAAAGAAGTCGTTAACTAGTTCAGAGATATTGCAAATGTTTAAATCTATTTGGCAAATAAGTATATAAAAGTAGAGATATGTAGTTTTGAGATGAAAATAATAAATTTTTAGCGTCTATTCCCATGTATTTTTATAGCGTAATGTAGGTTGCTTTCTGGACAGCCCTTGTATTAATTATGAGTAAAATCAAATATATTAACTGATTAAAAAAATATTTTAGCATTTTGCTCTCAGGGGCTGCCTAATAATTTTTCTTGCTAATGGAAGGTTCCTATTTATAGTCCAATTCAATTACTATTTTGTTCAAACCTAATTCCCATTATATGTGAGGACCATATTTAATAACTGCCACCACATGCCATGTGTCTACTGAAAATTATGCAATTAATTCAGAGGATCACTGTGTTTAGATGCATTTTCAAATTTTGGGGAAAAACATAATGGATAGAAAAATTGCTTTGTTTTTTTAGAAATCTCTTAAGATGTACATATCTGTGCCAGCTTATTTCCAATAGAACTTTATGAATAGTCTGCTGAATTTACTTATGTATTTATTAGCACATATTATCATATATAGCATTATTATGAAATATATCTAAGAGATTTTACAGTTCATTCTAATGCAAACTTAGCAATGAGAATCATTGGTATATCATTCAATGAGTACATAACTTTGTTCTTATTATTTCTTGCAGCTAGTATTGATCATTGGATGGATTATGAAGTTGATACTCCTCCACCATTACCACCAAAAGCACGTGACTATAATTAATCTGTCTCTGATGTTGCTTCTTGAAGTCGTGTTCATAATTGAGTCACTCAAGTTTTAAAATAAAATGAGTCATCAAGTTTACCTAACTTATGATGTGAATGAATGAATTTCTGTCAGTAAAAGCATTTTGAAGCATTATGAGAATGATAATAAATTAATTAAAAGAAATGTATGAGAAATATATAATAATAAAATTGCATAGTGGTTTTTTGTAATAAAATTGATTATTTATGATTCTGATATAACCATTTACTTATTGAAATGGTAAATCAATGTTAGAATGTAGTTGTCATCATCGCCTTAACTGCCTAGTCTAAACATTGTGTCAGCTTCTGGGCCCATCCCCTACCTTTCCCACAGGACTTACGTCGGAAGGGATTCCATGGTAGACCTGTAAGTGAGTTTTGGAAGGGTGAAGGCATTTGTGTATACCCAGGAAAGAGAGTGATTGGCGGGCCGCTAGTTCACAGATAATTCTCTCGCAAGACCCTGACTGGTGACTGCTTGATAAGGGCGAGGCTCAATGCTATCTAGTACACCTTAGCCAGATTGTGTTTTAAATTTTTTTTCTTTGATATCTTTCTGTTCTAACCCCCTATATCATTTTATTTCATTTGAATTACTTCATTTGAATTATTTATTTATTACTTTTTCCTCTCTAAATTTCCCCCACCCATCCTTTACCCATTTGTAAGAGTATGGCTGGCATTGATTCTTCCCATAATATATTTTTATTGTGTTCTAAAAATGAGTGACATCAATTTCAAGTAATAGTGTGCTATTAGGTTATTTTTCTTCAGACTTGGGCACAGTGCAATGAAAGCTCTTGCTAAACTTCATTAGGCCTATGGAAATAGTGCTTTGTCAAGAGCACAGGTTTTTTGGTGGTTTAAGGCATTATCAGAAGGAAAAGAGTCAATTGAAGATGAACCACGAAGCGGAAGATCTTCATCTTCAAGAACCGATGAAAATGTCTACAGAATCCGGGATCTTGTGCGTTCAGATCGTCAGCTGACAGAATGATCAGGGAAGAGTTGAATTTGACTCACACCACCATTCATTAGATTTGGATCAATAAATTGGGAATGAGAAAAATCTCTGCAATAATGGTTCCAAAAAAACTTTTGCAAGACCAAAAGAACATCAGGAGGGAAAGGTGCCTTGAATTTTTGGATTCGAAAATGAAAATGACCTCCATTTTCTGGAACGTGTCTTGAGTGGTGACAAGTCTTGAGTGTTTGAGTACGACCCAGAAACCAAGTGCCAGAGCATGGAGTGGCACACTTCAACATCTCAATGCCTCAAAATTCATTAAAAGTACATTCCTTAGGCGCCGACACACTTTTGCCAGCGGCTTCTCTCCGACTTAAAGGCTCCCTGGTGGATGGATTCCGGATAAGGGTACGTGTGCAAGCTTCTTTGACGGCACTTAGGGTACCTTGGTGGTGCCCTTTTAGAGAGGGAGGATTTCACTTTTAGGAATAGAAAATAATCTACTGGTACCTGTATTTCCATTTTTCTTCAATGTTACTCAGCTATTTTCCTTCATCCATTAATTTCTCTACAGCCTGCTGATACTCCTTCCTTGTTAATCCAGTGAATGCTTTTACATTCCATTTGCTAACCCGCCACCCCTGCCTTATCTTCTTGAATCGGACGCTACATTTCATGAGCATTAAATTGTTATCAGAGTCCACATCCGCTCTCGGGAAACTGTATGCATTGATCACACTGTTTCTAAACCTATGTCAAACCATAATATAATCTGACACCTTTCTGAGTCACCTGGCATTTTCCATGTATACCTACGCCCTTTGTGGTGTCTAAACCATGTGTTGGTGATGACTAACCCCTGTCTCCTGCAGAACTCAATTACTTTCTCCCTGCGTTCATTCCTCGTGCCTAAACCGTAGTCCCCCACCTCATCACCACATTTTCCTTTGCCTACCATCACATTCCAATCCCCCATCACTATCAAATGTTTCATAATGAAAAGAGAAACTTTATAATTCCACATGAATTATTAGACGGACGACCTCGGTTTCGATGTGGCACATCATCATCAGGTACATTTTGCAAAGAAGACAGAGAATATATAGTCACACAAAATTTGTGGAGGGAGAGAGGGGGGAAGGGGAGGGGGGAAAGGCGAGAAGAGAGAGACAACTCCCCGGTCTGAGGTGAGGGGAAGGGGGTGGAAGAGGGGAAACCCCAGGGGGGGGGGCGGGGTTTGGCCCGGAGGTGTTTAAGGGGGCTGAGAGCATATGGACTAGAAGAAAGGAAAGGATTAGGAACTCCGTAATCTAAGGAAGGGGGAGGTTGTGTAGGGGACGCGTGGGTCAGGAGGGAGAGGGGAAATCCCGAGTATACGTAAAAACGCTGTATTAAGAGCCGGTAGGGGAGGTAAGGTAGGTGAAGAATCATTAGGTGTAGAAGGAAGGAAGGTCTAGAAGGGGGTAGTGGGAAGGGTACAAGATTTCGTTAACAATATTAACCTTATTTTTAACACATTTCAAAATTTCATATTGCTCTAGTGTGTCAAGCCTTTGTCCTTTCTTCTCAATATGTAGGAACTCTGGCACAAAATCACTCAGATGATTCTCGTCCAGCAGATGTTTGGCAAAGAGAGACGCCGAGTCCTTATTTTTGACGCACGATTGGTGTTCCTTGATCCTTTCTTTAAACTTTCTCCCAATCTGGCCGATGTATCCTGCTCCACATTGACAATGTAATTTATACACGCCACTTTTCTCACTTGTAGGAATTCTGTCTTTGGTATGAGAAATTAAGTTCCTCATGCACTGTTTGTTATAAAACGCTAGTCTTATTTTGTCTTTGGGGATTTTTCTGCTGTCTTTCTGATTTTTCATTATGTTAGGTCGATTCCATGAAGTCACGCCCGAGACAACGAATTGTATCAAATGTTTCCCTGCAGGTCCACACGCGATTATATCCTCTTACTCATCGTACATCCTATCGACTTTTCTCTCCTTATGATTTCTTGGTGGCATGTACAGGTATACCTGAACAATGACCAAGTTCGTCGGTTCTGATTTTATCTCTACTAGTAATTATCAATCTGTTGCTTTCTGTTTGTTGACTACGCTTCTATTTATTTAATATTATTACCACCCCTCGTCTCTCGTCCCCTCCGGTGTATATTACTCTATAATTATCACTCCAGTAATCCCCGCTATCCTTTCATCTCACCTCGCATTGACCTAAAACATCTAAATTACTTCTTTCCATCTCTCGCTTAACATTATCTAATTTTCCTATCCTCAACATTGTCCTGACGTGTTATGTTCCTATTGAAACTGCTTTTGTCTTCTTCTGCGTCTTCTGTCTTGTTGCTGTCGTTTTTCATTCGCAAGGGTTTCGTGAGATGAGTACCGCGGAAGCCTTGCCTCTCCCGCTGCCGGGCACAGCACACGGCCAATGAGTCCTGGCAACTACGGAACAAATCAGTTCCGTAGTTGCCAGGACTGATTTTCCTTATATCGTCCATCATTGTGCTTGGGAATAATAATTAAGGCGGTTTCCCCTTGCCTTCCTCAATATTGTTTTTAACGTGACACCATCACTCAATGGCCGCCCCACTGGGGTCAGACACCTTTGCAGCCGCCTCACTGAGGAGCATGCGCTGCGTGGACTGCCTTTCGTCTGGCTCCTTACCTTCTACCTTTCTGGCATGGATGACCCTACCAGGAGCAATGATTAATACTCCCGCCAGCACAGCTTCTAGGTGTCATCGGAACTCACAAGCCCTTCCACCATGGCAAGGTTATAGTCCATGAGAGAAAGTATAAGTGTTCTCTCTCTAAATGTTGAATAATTACTCTCCATTGCTGTACGTGCATATCCACAATTTTCCACCGTCCTTTGCAATTTGAAATGGAGTTTGCAGAAATACAATTGTTTACGCTCGAAAAATCATAGCACCCCCAAGAAGAGGTGGGATTTATGATGGCAATTTAATAGGAATGATATTCGTTGGCATTCGTCTTTTCCCAGTTTTTTTCGTGTGTTTGAAACCTTCTATGCCTTATCGCTATTTCCCCCCACAAGTTTCGGAGCAGTCCTGTTTTATTCGGGTACCGATAGTAGCTGGATGGTTGTTATGTACCATTAAAACTGATATAGTAACAATGTCAAACTTTTACATTATAAATTTTGGCAGAATTTTTAAAAATTGAAGTAGCTTTTTTCTTTTAATTTTACGTGAATTCTTTCTTCAAGTGCTTATTGTTTTTGCTGTGTGAGCGAGATTTTTATGCTCGATATTAGAAAAATCAAAGTGATTTTTGCATTGTAATGCTTATGAAAACTACATTCTCCCAAGAATAGTGGCACAATGGAAGTATGCTAATTTTTGTTAATGGAATGATGAATTTAAAACAATACCGGCCATAGTTTCAGAAAATTGCGGATCTACTTGTTGTGCTAGTGAGATAAACATACCTTGAAATTTTTCTATTGCTAATAGATTTATTAGTAAATTTGCTATTTATTCTTTGTGTACCCCATCTCATGTACTCCGTCGCGATACATTTCTTTGGGGAATACGTAACATTCATTCACTTTAAGTGACTGGTAACCAATGTAATGCGGTGCATTTGGTTGATTCAAGGACAATCTCATGCAATAGAAATGCTGCCTACTTACATGGTTGTATTAACATAGAGTTAGGATTATGTTACATTGATACACTTACTGATTTTTAGCGTCAGTATAGACTATCCACCCTACTTCCAATTAATAATAAACTTCATGGCTTTTCATTTTTAAGCAGGCCACTGTGTTGTTTATCTGACTTAAACCTCATAGTTGTTAAAACAGTTAAATATTACAAATAATTGTCAATCACGCGATCGCCATTGTTAGATGGACAAATCATTGGAAGGTTATATACTCACCACTAAACAGAAGAAAATTATACAGGATACATGGAAAATGACTACTAGAGAGATAAAACTAAATTTATCAAATCTGTTCACTGAGTGAGTACACGTATAATATCTTTTTTTCTTTCACTCACGTCAATTAAAGTTTAATAATAATATTAGATAGTCCACTCTCAATTTTCACTGAACTGAGCTCTTGTAATCAGGGGGCCCTGAAAAATACATCTTGGTCCAGTATTATTGATTTCATAAGCTATTTCATAATTTACAGAGATTCCAATTTGACAGCTCTTATAATTATTGATTCCCATGTATAACGATGGAAAATACTCCCGCAGTATTCCTAGTAGTCGAAAGAGGCAACTAAAAGGGCGGGGAGACAAACCCGAGGGTCAGCTGGGGTAGCGTCCGAGAAGTCACCATCTGTGTGAGACCAAACAACCTGGTCCTAGGTTCCCCCGCGTGTTAGCAGAGGGTACCTGAAAGAGAGAGAATGGGGATCAAAAGGGTTAGTCCTCCGGTAGGCAGCCGGTTTCGAATGTCCGGTGTGGACCGGGAAATGATTGTCAATATCGGATTTACTGTAAACTGACGGTAGACAGTCATTATCGGACCCTTATCGTTTGTGGGCTTTGGTTTTGGAGGAATCTTGCTTCAGAAACCTAACCCGAAGAAGAAGCGGGCCACACTCGAGGGAGTTATACGTTTAACCCTCCGCGGAGTCCAGACGACCACACCGGTTTTCCGTGTGCCATTCCGTGCGTTTAGCTCCATGGAGGGAGGGGAGTTCGGGGGATGAATTACCTGTTCTTGGAGAGGGAAGAAATCTTACATCCATCAAAAGAACCCCGGCCGAAAACGATCGGGGGAGATTGTGTTTTTGGCGCGAATGAGCAATATCCAATGATGAGATGTTAAAGGTTTGTGCAAAAGGTCTCGGAAAAAATAGATTTATTTCAGATATTTCTACAATACCTCAAAATTTTTCAAAGAACATTCCATCAGCGTCGACACTCTTTTACCCTTGCGGCTTTTCCACCTCTCGAAGGCTTCCTGGTAGACGGATAAGGGTACGCGTGCAAGCTTTGACGGTACTTAGGTTCTCCTGGCTGTGTCCTTTGAGAGAGGATTTCACTTTTGGGAATAGGAAATAGTCTGCTAGTCCCTAGTCGGGACTGTAAAGGGGTTGGGGAATCGTCGTGATGCCGTTGCAAGGTCTTCGCAAGCAGATACTCGACTCGGGTCTTGGTCGAAAGTCCAAGTCCCGTCCCGAAGGTCTTGGTCCAAGACCTTCGGGACAGTTTACCGCACATATTTCGCATCGCCAAATTTTCAGTGATAATGATGCCCACTGTCACTGTCTTATCAGTGCCAACACGATATTCAAGCATGCGCACACTTAACCAACGGTCTGAATTCAGCCCTTCACGCACATGTCAAGAAAAAAATGTTCTTACCGATGCTTTTTATACGAACCTTATAAATGATGGGACAGGTAAAAATCTAGGAATGAATGCCATTTTTGAGTATAGGGTATAGAATTGCAATTGGGAGTCCAATTGCATTTGGAGATATGGTATTCTTTAATAAGTTTCCAAATTGCTTTAGATTTATTTTATATGCTGATACATCAATAGTTGTTAAAGTATTTTTTATCAGACTGTATAAATGGTGATGTATTTTCTGTATTACCGAACATTCCTGTTGGTCAGCTGGATGCAATTTATATTTATATTACACAGCTGAGTCTCTCATTTTCTTTGGACACCAAAACATTTCATGCAAGACCTTTCATTTGCACTCGCAAGGCTTTTGCATTTAGCAAAAGAGTTTGTGTTTTAGTATTTTTCAGGACGAAGGGAAAAAATATATCAAAGTAGGGTTCATAGGTGGAAAAGAAGCATACATTTAAGCACTCCAAGCATGGCAAAATGAACCAATAATGGAAATTTAGCAATTCAAAAAGGGTTCTCATGTTCTGATTCAAGAAATATCTCTTGTACTCTTTTTTACTTTCATTGGTTGTGGAGACAGCAATTTGTAGAAAGAAGTGGGTAATGATTTATTTATTTAGTATTAGTTCGAAAACATCACATTTTGGCCTTTACATCCGACTATTAACAATGACAATAATGGTCACATTTACAAACACCCAACCCCTAAGTGGAGGAAAACCCACCCAGACGGGAATCAAACCCCTGGAATGGCAGATGAGGACGTTATCCTGCCACCACCAGGGTCAGCAAAATTTACCTTAAACAGAATTGAACCATGGACTTTGAGTTTATCAATCCAATGCCTTACCCCACTACTAATGGCCCCTCAATGATCTGATGAGTTGGATCTTTATGACATTTGTTTGAACAAGTTCAAGGTTATTGTTTGTCCACTGTTGGTAGCACAATGTTATACAAGGTTAGTAAAACCAGGATATAATTTTTTGCTTTGGAATCTTCCATAACATTATCACATCCATGGCATTCATTAACCCCCATGTGATCTATTAGCCCAGATCATTAGCTAGAGCCTCTAGATCCAGTAATTTATCATGATAATAATATTTATTCATCCTGTGTTGGAATTTACATGAAGATGCATGTGTTATACGTGCGAGACGTTCACTTGATGGGTTATACCTCTGGCGTTGATAGTAGGGGGGGTATCACACAACAATAACTTCCCATACACATATATATTTGGCCAAAAAGAGGGTTTACTGAGGCCTTTGTGAAAATCTTGGCAAATGAAGACACAAAACGATGCATACACTCAATGCAGTTAACTGAATTACCTATCTCAGCAATTGGAGAAGAGACTATCAGAAATGGCAAGTTTCTCACGTTTTACTAGGCTCCAGTAAGAATGTTGGCCTTCCTGCAGCATATACTTACACTGTACTTGAAAAAACTCGCATTGGCCAAAAAATCTAAATTTTTGTAAGGGTTTGGAGAGAGTCATTTGGTAGGCAACCTGCCCATATTTTGCAGGAGCTTCTTTTGGTACGAGAGAGACTTATGAGGTTCATACCAAAGACTGCAAGGGACATAAAATATAAAAGGGACATAAAATATTGAGCATCATATGCAGGTATACCATAGCAATATGGGCCAATGATAGGTTAAAAAAAGCCATAAACACAGTCAGTAGTCCAACACTCTACCCCCAGGACTACCACGACTTACAATAATAGGATATACACCAAAATATCTTTAAAATCCTGACAACGGGAAAGTACTGAATTTTCATGTAGTTAGTTCTAAATATTTTAATTTTATGATCTGGTGCTTTCCCAGCATACTTGCTTCATGAAGTTTTCTCGAGTCTTCCACTGGGACAGGGGTTCCACAAGGCCAATATGGAACCCCTAACCCAGTGGGAGACCCAAGAACACCTCACCAAATTTTCATTTTATACTTGTATTATTGTTTTTCCATATATATATATTAGTCATATTTTTATCCAGATTCTTCCACCATTACGTAACAATTACCTTTAAAGTGGTATGAGATAGTAATTGTGCTCAGATGCTGCTGAAGTCCCTAATTTGGGGTTACGATAGCAGAAGGAACATGAAGTCTCAATCTCACCCCTATAAGAGTCATTACATAAATAAATAAATAATACATTCTATCATCAACCAGAGACTAAGCAGTTGTGTATAAATGGCTTTCAGAAACTTTTAATAATGGCTTTGGAAATTATATTGCAAGTTCCTACATGCACAACCTTTATTATTAAAAGAATTTTTTGAGTTATTGCCAGCCTTATACTAAATTGAATGATATGTATTTACTTGAAACATTACCATGGCATGTTTGATCCTGAATGGAGTAAGACAAGATATGAACTGGGATCAATATGCCTGAAGTTGGGGTAGCCTTTAATGGTTATACATAGAGTTTTGCAATTGATACTGTGATATATAATTTCAACTGCTTGCTCATTTGTACATTCTTGTTGAAGCTTTCTGACAGCGTATCCTGCCTATGGTTCAATATTTGGAATAAAAAAAGGGGAGCAGTTTAAAGAAAACAGACGTCTTTTGGCCCATGGAAATAATGTTAAAATTATACTGACTTATATAATTGAGCATGCCTTAGAGGACTCATTTCTTTTTGAATCTCAAATTATAAGTATTGGCAGACACCATGTTAATATGCCCATTGAGCCAATAAATTTTAAGGTAAGTATTTGACTCCTACCATGCACACTTTCAATGAGTATATTTAAGATTAAGATATGGTGGTCGTATGGTGGCTAACATATTGGCTCCCCACCCAGAGGGCTCGAATCCCAAAGGTGGAGAATATTTTTCAGTGGCATTCCGATCCCTACTTGAGGTACTTTTTGAGGGTACTTTTGAGTGATTATGTCATCCAATGGATGGGATGTTTAACTGCAGACCCCTTGCTGCCTTTCGTTAACAGGCTAATGCTGATGCCAGGTTTCTTTCGACCCTTCATCATTTCCATTCCATCCCTAATGGTGCAAATGACCTCAGCTGTCAGTTGCCTCCCCTAAAACCACTACTATTATCTAAGACTCATCATACTTTACTCACCTGCATGATAATTTTACAGAAGTATGTTCCTTATACAATTAAACCCTTATTTCTAAAACCTTTTATCTTAAAAGCCAGGAATAATGTAGGTAACCATCAAAATGTAATGTCTTAGAAACAAGAGTCAAATATAAAAAGCCTAGGCAAATCATCAATGATTGCTTGACCTATATCTTGCTTTCCCTAGCAAAAATTAATTCTACAATAAAAAGATTGAACTTTGGGTGCAGAACTGATTCGAAGATCTTAATGTGATTTCTTGTGCTGATACCTGCATTTCATGTCTGATGTGGCGCTAGTTTTTGTTCCAGCATCCCATGGGATAAGTTATGAAGTAAATGAATAAAATTGCACTTAATTGGAAGGGACAAGTCATTAAATCTGTTATTGAACAAGAAGTCAAAGATACATTTTGTTCTAAGTTTATGCACATTTACTCACATTATTCTGTTCTATCTTCTATACCTCATTCTCTTTCAATACACAAACCCTTCGATATTGCTAAAATCTAACTTATTTTCTCCCTCCCATCTACAGCCACACCAATTCAGTTTAGGATAATGCAACAAGCTTGTATTTGACTTTAACATCCTTCCAACCTCCTGGATTAAAATATTCTTGACTTAACTAAGATCTTCTTCTCCTGATTTCTCAACTGATTGTAAAGACTATCCATTTCCCCTCCCAGACTGCTTGTCAGTATTTATCCTCAGATTACCACAAGGTTAACCAGATCAGCTCTCATTTCTACTGATATGATTTTGTCATTAACTTGTACCATCACCATCAACTGATGATGACATCCAACGTCAAAACCTAGGTCGTGTTCTAAATAAAGGATGTGTGGAATTACAAAGTTACCGATTTCAATTCAATATGTTATGTCAATTCTATAAAGTTACACCAGAGACAACAAATTTCAACCTATTCCATGTTCACTTCCCTTCACCCCAGTTTCCTATTCATTACTACGGCTGCCACATGCTCATTTCCACCCCTCCACTATATATCTCTATGACTATTGCTCCTATAATCTTCTCTATCTTTCCATCTTAACTGGCAGAGGCCTTAAATGTCTACTATATATTTTTCTCATCTCTTGCTTAATATTTTCCTGCATACATGTTCTCAGCATTATTCTCACAACACAAGTTCCTATAGGAGAATAAAACCACATCCCACATTTTGTGTGAACCCACCATAATAGCAAGTGCTCACCATTTGTAAAACCCAAAGGAGATGATGGTCACACCCAAATTGGACCTGCTGGCTTTTGCTAACATAATAAGCCTTTATGGGGGATCAAAATAAGGTGGGTGGCACAATGGTTCACTAGATTGAAGTGCTTTAGGCATTTTATCTCTCATCTACCAATACTGCATCAATATCATGAAAGAGTATAGCCACAATCACAGCTGCAATGCCTACACCCACCTTGTCCCTGAATTCATAAAATACAACAAAGCCATAAAAATATCAGACAACCATGATGACATAAAGCATCCATATTTTACATGTTAAATGTCAAATCAATCCCTGAAACCCAGATTCAATCGCATACTGACCTTGATGTTTTCTTCATTAAGTTCCAAACTTCTCATCTTCTACATTTTTTTCAATACTTAACACCATGTTTAGCTTATTTTATATCTTCTCTAAAAAAATGATGCACAATAAACTTTATTTTACACATCTGAAGATTTCTCATATAGGAATACAGATGCTGAAATGCAAAGGGTCCATAATTTCCTACCAGGAAAAAAATTGAATTGCACTCCAAGTACCAGCACTCTTTCAATCCACACTACAGATTACTTTCTCCAGAGTAATCAAAGGACATTTATCTTAAAAAAATCAAACTTATTACTTTGAAACTTGGGATACTTATCCAAACTGATTTATTACTTGGAACTTTTACATGCCAGTTTAAACAGCACACACATTGGGCTTCAATGTATTAACATGCATCATCAGGTGAGACACAATTATTACGTTGTTCCACTAACTATTTTTTACCAATAGTTATGTAAAAAAACCACGATAAAATAATTGAAATTTTAAGTTTTATTTTTTCAAATTGTTCTAAAACACCCACAGAATGAAAATGATTTGCTGTACCATTTTGGTAACTAAGAGCTGTGGGTTTCAAATTTAAGGGTGTCCTCAACCTCATTGACCCTCTCAAGAAACTGCGGGAGATGCCGCAACAGTAACTTTTAACGGAGTGATCCGCTAACATGCATTTCAATGCAAGAATTTAAGAATGTAAAAATCATTCGCCTTCTCTTTCTGAAATCACGTATCGTATGCATTATCCTATTTTGAAACCCATGTGCTAGTTAGTACAGGTTTTGTTCATGTTATATGAAACTGTCATTTTCCACTGATCATTATTCATTGTGTGATCATTGAGGGATAGAAGCGGAACTGTTAAAAATAACTAAAGCCCATGAAAAATCACATAGTACATCCTTATTATGACTTGAGCCACCACTGCAGCCAAGGAAAGTTAAGATACACTCTCTAATAATAATGATTGCATGTTTTATGGTTTAAATTATTAATAGCCATTGCATTCAAGATTCTTGCCTACTTGGGTTTGGAATGGCATTTAAAATAAAGGTGAACATATATTCAGAAGAATTTAGGGTAAGATCTTACCAAAAAGAAACACATTCTATTTCATGCCATTTGAGTTTTCTCAAGATGAGACATAAAACGACAATACTGCAACTTAAATTGCATAATGCTCAATTACAGCATTTTATATACTATCTGTAAACATATGAATTAAAGTATTTACTTCCACTTATTTTATCAGTCATAAAGTTCAAAATGATGGTTACTCAAACATTTTAAGAAAGAAGCTGACAAAGGAAAATTAAAAATGAAAAGCATACGTTTGGAAATTTATACTGCAGAATCACCATTGACACTGCTAAGAACGCCATAGATATGCTCAATTTCACGAAAATAATTCTTTATGAGTGTAGGAAGCTAAAATGACGAATTTTCAGATAAAATATACATTAGCATTTATTGGATGCAACCTCGGAGATTTATCTTTTTTTTATTTTTGCAAACAATTAATTAATTACTTCCAATATTTCATTTGAGATTTCTAAATTGCCATTTCCACGGGATGTTAATCAGGCTATGTCCTCTACAAATTACATTTTTAAACTTAACGCGTACTTCCCAGAAAATGACAGCAGTGCCACTGACTCCATCAACTATTGGAAAATTCTGGCCAAATCGCGTTGTACAGAGAATAATGAGCCGCCCTAGTTATAGAGAAAATAATTTACCTTCAGCCGTTTCCACCAATGACATTGTTTTGTTACATTCGGTGTATTTTTCATAAATACAAAGTCACACACCGTCTTAATAAATCTGCGGGTATATTAAAATTCAATCTCGAAAACACAAACTGAAAGTGTCAAATACATTGTTTTTAAGCTCTACATATATGCGATAGTGCTATAAAACGTAACGCTGAAATATTTTTGCTCCATATTATGTTGAATCAGAATATATTAAACCTTTTTCTGCCAACTTCAAAGATCAGAAAGTGGAATTTGAGTTTTACATCCGTTTTGGCCAAAGTGACGTAGTTTCCGTGAGTATCCCGGGAAGTCTGTTTGCCCCGTTTGTCGAAACCTGTAACCTCTGTACTCATTCAGGTAGGTATTGTGTTACTAAGGTCCCTACCACATGTGTATCTTCAAATATTTGAAAGCTACAGTCATTAATATATTTTAATTATTGTGTTAATGATTATTAATTGAACACAAGAAGGAATCTTTCTTGAACTTAGAAATATCACGTGAAGGTGACCGTTTTCAGTCAAGATACATACCAAGGATATTCCATCCTTGCAATATCATTGGTATCCTACGTAAGAAGTATATACTATAAATAGCTCGTAGCCGCGATATAAGAAGGAGGAATTTGTTGTTCTTGGTAATCTAGTGTAATTGCAATGTAAATATACGATATGTAATGTAGATGTCTTATATGTGTGCAGGTGGACATTAGAACCGTAAATGCTGTGGATTTACAGAAATATATATGTTTCCTAACTAGGTTGTCATTATTGCAATATAAAAAAATTCATCACTGATTGATAGCAATAGTGCTGTAATATAAGTTACACTGCGGGTCGCGGTGGTCTAGTGGGTAGAGCGGTGGAGCGGAGGGTCCCGGGTTCGATTCCCGGGCAAGGCACTTTGGGCACCTGCAGCTCCACCCAAGCTAGATGATTTTTCGGGTACCAGATCTTCCTGGGAAACCATAACCGGCAGAGGGAAAGGAACTGGCCCCCCTACCCTGATGTGTGAATATTCACACGCCGTCGGGCTTGGTACATGGGTGAGCTCTACCATCACCTACTAAACCGTCCTTCGGGTTGATTACTGTGTTTATGGTTATAAATTACACTGCATACTATCTGTAAGAATTTGCAGTATGAAATTCTTCATGGCTGGCAATGATCATTTAAGGTTTATCCCTTGTTGTATGACATGTGCTGCTGGGGGACAGTAGTCTGGTTTGATTATCCTAGTAAGTAGTGGGCTAGCCCTGAAGTATACACTCCGAGGATTTAGGGTGGTTTTGGATATTTTGGCTAAATAAAACAAGACCTAAGAGTCTTAATTTTATCATTTTAATCAACGTTGTTAAAATCGAAGTGCACAAATAAATATAAAACTCCCAATGAATTCTTCAGTTGATATTTTTATTTAAAAAATTGAGTCTTTCCATCCGTTCTCATATATTTATGTACTAACAAGGTAGGTACTTACATAAATATAGTTTATCAGGTGTCATCAATTCTGGTGATATTAATTATTAAACAGTATAATTCTGATATTGTGAAGTTTTCCATATAAATAAGATGATCCAACACTAAAAATGCTACTTATAAAAAGACTGAGTATGAAGTAATTGCAATATTACTGGTTTTATGTTTTCTCCATAGAATTTCACCAGTGTACTTCTTAACAATCTTCGTAATGCACTTGGAAAGCAGATGGTTCCGGAGATTGAACAAGCCTGGGTTCTTTTTCTTGACAAAATCACTGATATTATGAGAGTGACTCTCTTATCTGAAAGGGGCCTTCCTGTTCATGGAGATACTTATAAATTCAAACAAAAAACATGACTTGGTAGTTCTCATGCTTTACTGGATGGCTTTGAAAACTTTTTAGTGTCTGGAATTTAACACAATTCATAATCCTAAAATTTCATGGAAATGTACTGATTGCTCATATATATAAATATATATATATATCAATAAATGAAAGTTACTACTTCCAATTTTGGTTTATAAAAAGTAATAGATTATCAAAATGAAGAATCAATCCACAAGGTTTTTAAATTGCTAAGAAAACTATACTTGTTTACAAGACTTAAAAATTTACTACTGTAAATCTATTGATACAAACATTTGAATAATCAATGAAAGATAAGATATTTAATCATGTCTGCCAATTTATCATTTATTCCTTCTTGCTTTTGCATCAAGAAGGGTAATGAATTGGATTGAAAATATTAACAACCTTCAAGAACAGAACCCACAATACCTATGGGCTGAGACTGATTGGACAGATCACAGATAACATGACTAATTCATGCCAAGAAGAAATTTTTATCTAGCACTTGGGAATATTCTAAAATTGGATTCACTCCTAAAATTACAACTTGTGTGAAGGCTTATTTATAGTAAACTTGCCCACTATATGCCATCAGTGTGAGGTCATGAAAACATTTGCACATCAGTTGACTAAGCAGCATAACTAGCCGTGAGAATTCATGGAGGTGTGTAAGCCTTGAGCTGCTGGGCCTATATCTGCCTTCCTCCCTCATTTCTCTCAAACTACATCAATCCCTGTGCTGTCTGTAATTCATTACATGGTTTTTACAGTTAGTGAATGTATGTTGACTTTTTCTACACATCTAATGAACATATTCCGAACCAGAGGTTGTTTTACTGTCCCATAATTAAAAAACTCCCTGGAGTATAGGCATTAATTGACAGGTGCCTACGCTATGGATACCACTCCTTAATAAATACTTGAAACAAAATGAACGTCATAGTGAGGAAAACAGACATCATGCATTCATTCAATGTATCAGAAGAGGTGCATTCCCCCTGATTGTGAAACACCTCAAGGGGAAGGGTGGGGAGGCTACATATGTTATGCTTCATTTTTTCTATCCCTTCTCAAGTGTCTTGTCTCTCTAATGGACGGATATATATTTATTCCCTTTGATGAGCATTGAGGAATGAGAATTTGAGCAAAAAAATAACTAATCCCAAATAATAAATGTGTTTCTCCTTCCCAAATTTTGTGGGATACCCACTGTAATGCTTATGACGTTTTAAGGATTACATGTGCATCCTGTGCACTGCTCTGGTAGTCAAGCCATTGGCCTATCTTTATTGACAATTTCAAATTGCTTAGAATATTTATAAATTGCTTTAATTTATGAATTCCAATGAGTTTTCGAGGATAGTGGTTTTTGCAATGTATTATTTTTTTATGATCTCAACATTGACAGCAAACACAAAATGTTCTAAAGTGCCATGGTGAAGGATAAGAGATTATCTTGTTACAGTTTCTCCCAGTCTACAGCTTCATTGTTTATTTGCCTCCTATTAATATCAGAGGGGGTGAGCATTTTTGGTGTATCATTCTGTGATGTTCACCACTTTTATTTTTCCTCTCCCATCTTCAAATGAATGTGATTTCCTATACCTTTTTGTAAGAGATTAAATGACTATGGTGGATTTAATTTTGCTATCCCTGGTTGCATGAAAAATGAGTTTCATCAGATGGTACTTGAATGGGGAACCTGGGCAGCCTTTTTCTAAGTGTTAAAAATATAAAAAATGTACTTTTGTATTAATATGAACAAGTTATTAATTTTTATGTGTGTTCATTACATCAGTGTCTAACTGTTCATAGTTAAATGTGGATGGACAATAGGTTTAATATTTCTGTTAAGGCAAGGAAAATATTGTTGATTTTAGTAACTGCTTCACATCTTTGTCAAACTACTTTAATTTACTTTATTTTGTATACTAGTGCATTGAAATTTAAAATCCGTTACCTTCAAGCAAAACATTGCAATGTGTATCAAAATTTCAATATGTTGGTCGTAATATTATTATTTCATTAACTGAAGTTGACATTATAATAGTGCTGAGGTTTTTGTTATTAAGTAAATGTTAAGTGAACACAAAAAATTTCACTCTGCTCTTTGTATGCATGGATAAAAGTAAAAGTTGGAAAAAGTGATGGGTGGTTTTTGAGGAGCATTTGAAGGAATTCCAAGGAACTAATAAATTTTATTTCAGCTTGTTTTGCTTATAACTTATCAAGTTGTTTTTGGTATTTAATTTCTTATGTATGTAACTTTTATAAATGTTGTTTTTTGTAAAATGGTTTGTCTTTTAGGCACTGCTGGTGAAACAGGATAATTCACTCCACTTAATGTCTATGATGCCACAACCGCTAAACTTCATTGTCTTTTTTCCAGAAGGCGCCACCTTTCACGGTCTTCCTGGAGGAGCATTAGGCCGCGGCGGGCTGCTGCATTGTAACGCTGACTCAGTGATGCATCTGTCAGCCTTGGTATGTGCCCAGTGTAGCCAGCAATGGGAGGGGATTCTGGTGAAATGCTGCATGCTTTTGTGTAGAGGAATTTATGAAATATTGGAGTTTTAATAAAATAGTTGATAATAGCCTTGCCATAAATATAATAACTAAATATAAAGACTTACTAATTGAAGCTCAAAACTCTTTAGGATGATTTTTCATGAAGATGGATAAGCATACATTATATTAGAGTTATAAATAAACTAATGATTGATTGTTGATTTGATTTAAATGTAGAACTGGCACGATTCATGAGATTAAAAGTGGAAAAATTGCAATATACAAACTGGGATCAACTTTCTATACAGTATTTAATATGTAGGTAGAGTACAGAGATTTGATTGGGCTGTGATACTAATATCCACTGTTCCAAAGTAAGGCCACTATTTTTTTAGTTCCTCAAAATTGAAACCATTCTGTCATTTTATTTATTTAACGACTAATTGAGAAAGATTGAGAGTTAATAGTCCCAATTGAGAAGTAAATAAATGACTGATCCTGGATTAATTTTATAATTCTACCTACTACTTGATTACTAGTCACTTTTGCTAAATATAATGCTAAATAAAATTTTAATTCATGTCATTATATGTTGAATTTACTTTAGACATAGTCAGGGGTTCTTTATTTGACCTTTTAATATATGTTTTTCCTCAGAAGCAGACATATGTTGATACAAGGATTCTATATACTTGTATGTTTAAACCAAACGAGTGTACTACAAAGGTATGCATACATAATGACATGTGGCCGATTGAAAAAATGTCAAATGTAGCGATGTGTTTATGAGGTGCAGCACCTGCATATCACAATTCGTACCATCATGTTCCAAATGCATGTCATTTATCTTACATTTCACTTACATGGTGTCTCAAATGTTAAAAATGTTTAAATTTGGAGTAAAAAATAACCATTTATATGCATGCATACAAAAAGCATCATAATAGATAAGTTCATGCCTTAAAATAACACTACAAAAATTGTGCAAGCATATCATTATTTAGGAAAAAAACCTATAAAGGAATATAAGTGGTAGGATTTCTTAGAAATAGCTAATTATTGGTAATAGTTTCAGTGCCGTCACCCAAGCCACATACAACATTAAACCCGATGCATGTATCCCAATATTTTCTACTTTCTGCTAAGAGGTCCTTAATAGAAAATAAGGAGTGGCATTTCTCACAATCAGGTAAATATTTCCTTTTCATGCATTAAAAGATAACTGTGCTAAGGCAGTTTGCCCGATTCTGTGACATGCTGCTTGGATTTATTCCATTATCTTACTTTGCCAAGAGAATGACTAGGATAACAGTGCTTTTTCTCGCCCATAGCTTGTTCACCATTAGATGGTTCCTAAAAGTAGCCCTTAAATTCCTCCACTGTCATTTTTGTTTAATCAATTTTCGGTTTTGCTAAGGTTTCTTGGCTGCTGGGTCGTGCTCTCTGTTCCCTGCTATTCCACATGGCCTTTATCCAATGTAAAATCTGCTTTCACCCCCTTGATTCAAGGAGGAGAATCTGAATGGAGGATGAAAGATAGGTTTCTTTCTCTCAAGGCCATCTTAATTTCAATTAGTTCTTCTGCATAGTGTATCCACTGCATATCTAAACATTTAGTAAATATACATCTACTGAATGTTTAGACATATCTTGGGTTCATGATCTATCTATCTATGAAAATTGGTAAGAAACTGTCATATTTTCAATTAAGTCTAAAAATTAGTAATCAAATATGTTCACATAGGTGACAAGTTTGGTTTGAGGATCAATATTTTTGAGCTTGTGGTATTCTTTATTATGGCTCTTTGGGAAAATCACATGTCAAAATATTTAAGACTTTGATACCAACATTGCCTGCAAAATTATTGAACTATAATAAAGAGAGAGATAGTTCCCCTTTGAAATAAGTTAAAAATCCATAAAAAGCTTGGGGTTTAATAATCCTGGCCTCATAAGTGCACAAGCATGTTCCCAATAAATTCCTAACTGTGGTTCTCCTGCATCACAACAGGTACTTGTAGTAAAAAGCCTCTGCAGCTTGCTGGGGATTCACCCTGTGTAACAGTGATAGTAAATACAGACAGATAAATACAGATGCAGACCTGTGCGTATAACACCCCTGTTACAGTCTTGATGTAGTTATGACTGGTCCAGAGTTCACATTGAAGTGTGATTGGCTCCACTAGGCTAGAAACTCTACATATATTTGGCAGCACCAATTTAATTTAGAGTTTGAAATGAGACACAAGAGGACAAATTTCAGGGCATCATGGATTTGTTCAAATCGAAGGACTGGATCTGGGTAAATGACCCTCTTCTCACATGACACTTGAACTGATTTACCTAATTATTATTATTATTAGGTAATCTACCGGTTAAGGTAGGTTTATGGATGGACACAACTATCAAATAAATATCTTGCGACTCCAATACAATCGATCAACATACTCTACATCAGGTCCCTCTTCATCTCTGTGTACTTCTTTCCTCCCTTCATCCCATCCAACATCCCTATCCTGTTCCTGCCCTTTCCTCGTTTGCCTAACATTCTCCCCTCTATTACCTTCTTCAACATCCCACTGACACTCATTACGTATTTTATCCATTTTTCCTGTCTCCATAGGATTTCTCCCAACAAACCCCTCTCCTTGCCCACCATACCTAGTTGTTCCTTGACTTCCTAGACTCCCTCATTTGTTTTCCTTTCGGTCCATTTAACCTTCTCCATTCTTCTCTACACCCACATTTCAAAAGTCTCCAATCTACATCTATCCTCCTGCTTCAGTGACCACGTTTCCACCCCGTACATAGCTACGCTCCATATCAGAGAGCCATGCTCCATATAAAAATTTTTACAAGTCTTTTCTTAACCTCTCTACTCAACGTCCCCGTCATCAACTCCCTCCTCCTTGAGAAGGCCTCATTGCCTAGCGCAATTCTTCTCCTTACATCCCTTATATTTTGACCATGTTGGTCCAAAACACTTCCGAGATACGTAAACTGTTCTACGTGCTCTACTTTTTCCCTTCATATTTTAATGTTTAATTTACAATACATATTCCAGAATTATGTTGTCTTTTCTCAACCTTCATAACAAATTTTAAAAGTTAAAGTTTCATCACATGATCTAAAAAAATTGTTATTCTAAGGTAGATTTGCTTCTTGCCCTGCCTTTTATTTTATGTTGACTGAGTACTAGTTTGGGAGGGTAGAGTAGTTGTTGTAGACACCGGATGTTTACGACCCCCTTACACCTCAAAAAGTGACAAAAATCATACACGAGTGAAGGCTTAATTGGACAGAGATAACAGATTAACGGTTCTCGTTATTTCTGATGAACTTCGCAATCCTAAAAGTGATTTGAATGTCGAATTTTGGCCAAAAACATGAGCATGAGAAAGGTGTGTACGAGGTTGGTGCCGCGAGTGCTTCGGACGAACAAAAAGGAAACTCGCACGCGGATCTGCCAATAGCTTCTCGACCATGTGAGTGAGGATCCGAATGTTTTAGGCAAGGCCCCACCAGACTTCTTACTCTTCCCCCGCCTCCTCAAATCCGTGCTGAAAGGACGTCACCACGGCTCGGTGAAAGCGTTACAATAGGCGGTGACGAGGGAGCTTAACAGCATTCCGGGTGCCGCCTTCCAGAAACCATACGAGGCGTGTAAAACCCGCTGCAGCGGAATGTGGATGCACAAGGGTGCTACTTCGAATACTACTTGAGTGAATGTATCAATCATGTCAATAAATTCTTTTTAATCGACTCAGTCATTGGGACAGACCTAATACATCATTGATAATCAATCCGCTCAAGTGGAATTTGGGTGTCAAATTCATTAAGAAAAAGATATTGCCAGGACATATTATTTTCCCAAAACAAATGTCTTTCATCACCAAGGATAAGGAAAAAATTCTTATTGCGAGGATGTATTGCATTACTCATGGGGGTTATAATTTTGAGCCTGTGCAAATAAAAAGGAATGATTAGTCTGTAGATTAGTTAAATTGGAATGAGTAGCCAGGGCCAATTGTGGTGTCTTTGCAACTTATTTTTTTATTAGGTAATCTACCGTTTAAGGTAGGTTTTCGGATGGACACAACTATCAAATAAACATTTTGTAACTTCATATAAAACCCAATCCAGCAACCTAATCTACATCAGATCCCTCTTCATACCTGTGTACTTCTTTCCTCCCTTCATCCCGTCCAACATCCCTATCCTGTTCCTGCCCTTTTCTCGCGTGCCCAACATTCTCCCCTCTATTACCTTCTTCAACATTCCACTACCGCTCAATACGCCTTTCATCCATTTTTTCTGCCTCCATAGGATTTCTCTCAACAAACCCCTCTCCTCAACCACCATCTCCAGTACTTCCTCATTTGTTTTCCTTTCGGTCCACTTCACCTTTTCCATTCTTCTCCACACCCACATTTCAAAAGCCTCCAATCTACGTCTATCCTCCAGCTTCAGCGACCACCAGTACATAGCTACGATATCAGAGTTTTTACGAGTCTTGTCTTAACATCCCTACTCAACGTCCCAGTCATCAACTCCCTCCTCCTTGAGAAAGCCTCCTTGCCTAGCGCAATTCTTCTCCTTACGTCCCTACCACTTTGACCGTATTGGTCCAAAATACTTCCGAGATATGTAAACTGTTGTATCTGCTCTATTTTTTCCCCTCTTATTTTATTTATTTTATAATATTTTATGTATATATATTTTTTATTAGGTAATCTACCAGTTTTTGCAACTATCACAACCAAATGGACGAAAAAAAAAATACCTCGCATATGAAAAACCATTTAAATGTTGTTCTTGCGAGCTACGAAAAAGGGTGGACAAGGTGTTTTGCTTCAACAGTCATATTGCCACACCGTACAAAACCACACTCCTGATCAGAAATTGAAAGTCTTTTCTTAATGTCCTTACTCAACGTCCCTGTCATCAATTCTCTCCTCCTTGTTAAAGCTTCATTGCCCAAGGCAATTCTTCTTCTTATGGAAGTGCTTTGACCATTTGGGTCAAAACAATTCCCTGTTACATCAACAGTTCCACCGGTGCTAATGGATTCCCTCCTATTCTAATGTTTATCTTAGCTTTCCTCTTTCTCAAAAACTGCATCACCTATTTTATTTATATTTCTCATCCCACATCTATCACACGGAACTCGAATTCACTCAGCAATGCTTGCAACCCCTTGGCTGACTGAGCAACTAATGCTTGGCCATCAGCAAACCTAACCGATTTTACGAATTCCCCTCCGACTTTCATTCCTACCTCCAGTTCTTCCCATGCCTCTTTAATCATTTCCTCCACGTATACGTTGAACAGCACCGGTGACAATGGTCAACCCTGCCTTACCCCTCTTCCTAACACTGCCCATCCGGACTGTCCGTTCCCCACTCGCACCTGAGCAGTGTGAGACATGTACAGGTTGCGGATCAGTCTCCTGTCCCTCCAATCCATTCCTATTTTCTGCAATACACGCATTAATTTTTCCCAATTCACTCTATCAAATGCTTTTTTGAAATGTACAAAACAGGCAAAAACATCCTGATTGAATTCCATATTCCTCTCTAATATACTATTCAGGCATCAAGCGCATCCTTCCACTTTTTGAACTCTCAATTGATCATCCCGTAAATAATCATTTGCCCTGCTCTCCATCCTCAGGGCGTGTCATTCCTGTAGTAAAGCGCTGGACTACTGTCGGAAGGGCCCAGGTTCGATTCCCGGATAATACTCCCAGCTTCGGGAACCCCCAGCTTCACTCAAGCTGTACGATTTTTGGGGTATTAGATATTCCTGGGAAATCAAAAACCATTTAAATGTTGTTCTTGCGAGCTATGAAAAAGGGTGGACAAGGTGTTTTGCTTCAACAGTCATATTGCCATGCCGTACAAAACCACACTCCACATCAGAAATTGAAAGTCTTTTCTTAACGTCCTTACTCAACATCCCTGTCATCAATTCCCTCCTCCTTGTTAAAGCTTCATTGCCCAAGGCAATTCTTCTTATGGAAGTGCTTTGACCATTTGGGTCAAAACAATTCCCTGTTACATCAACAGTTCCACCGGTGCTTATGGATTCCCTCCTATTCTAATGTTTATCTTAGCTTTCCTCTTTCTCAAAAACTGCATCACCTATTTTATTTATATTTCTCATCCCACATCTATCACACGGAACTCGAATTCACTCAGCAATGCTTGCAACCCCTTGGCTGACTGAGCAACTAATGCTTGGTCATCAGCAAAGCTAACCGATTTTACAAATTCCCCTCCGACTTGCATCCCTACCTCCAGTTCTTCCCATGCCTCTTTATTCATTTCCTCCACATATACGTTGAACAGCACCGGTGACAATGGGCAACCATGCCTTACACCTCTTCCTAACGCTGTCCATCCGGACTGTCCGTTCCCCACTCGTACCTGAGCAGTCTGGGACATGTACAGGTTGCAGATCAGTCTCCTGTCCCTCCAATCCATTCCTATTTTCTGCAATACACGCATTAGTTTTTCCCAATTCACTCCATCAAACCCTTTTTGAAATCTACAAAACAGGCAAAAACGTCCTGGTTGTATTCTATATTCCTCTCGATTAGTGATCTCATTACTGTAATGGCATCACGCGTACCTCTTCCTTTCCTAAACCCAAACTGATCATCCCCTAAGTAATCATTTGCCTTACTCTCTATCCTTTTGTTGATGATCCTGAGAATAACTTTAGCTGCATGGGATATCAAACATATTTTTCTGTATCTTTCATGATATCATTTCATCTTTCATGTGAATCCTAGCCTTTGATGTTGTTGGAACTAGATGTTAGTAATTATCAAACTCTTTCTCCTGCACAATTCCTTTTTATGATCATTCTTATTTTTTACTTTTACTCTCCATCCTATTTCTATCTTTCCCTTCACCAACATGACATTCAAATCCCCTATCACACTCAAGTGATGTCTTCTGGACACATTCCCAATTATTTCTTCTGATTGATCATGTAGAGCATTTATTTCTTCCTCTGGTTACTACGTGTATATATACCTGGATTTCCACTAAATTGGTCAATGATCTCTTACAATAAAATCCTATTTATTGCCTGCTCTATATTCATAACCCCTTCTACCTAGTTTCCTATTCAGTAATACAGCTACTCCATGTTGTCTCCCTTCCTGCTATAAATTAATCAGTAATTATTTACCTGTGAAAATCCAATTTGTATCTCTATCTCACTACACATGAGCCTAACAAACCCATTCATTCTTTCTCCATTTTTATTTTGGTGTTTTCTAATTTCCCCTCATTAATATCATCGTAATATACTTTGTCCCAATCCTAACACATGCAGTCACAATACTAGAAAGCCTTACCTCCCTACTCCTTGGCATTACACCCAGCCAAGTAGGCCTGTTCCTTCAATTAAAATATTCATTACCTATTTATTGCTGTCCATGATAGTGTCATGGGGTTATAATGGAGGTGAGTACTAGTTTCATCCTTCCATGGTATTTTTACATTGAACTATACACTCACTTAAATGGCCAAACCAATGGGATCAGATGTCAGTGGGATCAGTCCATGCAGCTGCTAGACTGGGGGCCAGATGCTGTGTGGACTACCTAATGCCTGTGTCCTACCCTTCAACCTAACCACTACAATTGACAATGCGAGCAATAATGAACATGGTCCCTGACAATATAGCTCAGGTTTGTTGGAATGGACTTCTGCCACACACAGGTTGTAGTCCATGCGAGGGAACACCAGTGCTTGGCAATTTTTCCACAACTTTCACTTGGCCTCAGATGATACTTATTTTGTATGGACACATTTGTAGACACTTTTATTGAAAAATCTACAGTAAAATTGACTAGCTAAAGTCATCATTTAGCCCAGGGTATTAGTTTGCTAGGCAATTATTGGACCACTTCTGCAATTTCCCTCCAAAGAGATCAAGTTAAATACCTGACGAAAGAACAATGACCCAGAGGAAAGCAGCAAGATACACTCTGGGATCATCTGGATAGAAAGTAATCCATTAACAGATCCCTCATATGTTGGCATTAACTAAAGATACCTACATTCTTTTTTAAACCCTTCTCTGAGGCAAGGTGTTCAAAGAAGAAATTGCAAGGCCTTGAAGTAAATGTTTATTAATTGTTGCCTCATCTTTTGTTCTGAGTAAATGAGGACAAACAGTCAACTCATTACTTAATATATAAATGTTTTTGCTACTGCTACAAAGCACCTTGCATATCTCAAATATGACTTCAACAATAATATCTAATTATGAATGAATAAATCATTGATGTTTTGAATCATCCAGATGCTTCAGCTGTAGCATATATTAATTCATCTGCTGCATTAAATAGAATACCCAGCACAAGAGGTATACGCCAATTAGTAAAGCAACAACAAAAAATCAATTTTAGTGCAATGTTTGTAAATTAAATGAAGGTTTTGAAAAAAAAATATTATTGCACAATAAATCTTACTTTTTGCTTTGGCCCATCGCATAATGAGAAGATCTACTATGTGCAAAAATGGCAAAGTGAAGAAAAATGTCATGATTTTCAACATTTGGGATTAATGACATACATATCTACTACAAAATCTAGAAAAAATTTAGTTGCTGTTTTGTTTCACATCTACAACAGTGAATGCTTCAAGCTGCCATCTAGAATGTATACTTACCTAAATAATATGTTTCTTATTTGTTATGATAAGGGAACATGGATTAATATATCAGTTCATTGTTTTGAATATATCTTACCTACATGGGTTGGGTCATCTATGATGCTCATCATTATATACATATATACATACACACACACATTTTTTTTAGGTAATCTACCGGTTAAGGTAGGTTTTTGGATGGAAGCAACTATCAAATAAATATTTTGTAACTCCAAACAATACCCAATCGAGCTACCTACTCTACATCAGGTCCATCTTCATCTCTGTGTGCTTCTTTCCTCCCTTCATCCCATCCAACATCCCATCCTGTTCCTGCCCTTTCCTCGCGTGCCCAACATTCTCCCCTCTATTACCTTCTTCAACATTCCACTACCGCTCAATACGCCTTTCAATCATTTTTCCTGCCTCCATAGGATTTCTCTCAACAAACCCCTATCCTCACCCACCCTCTCCAGTACTTCCTCATTTGTTTTCCTTTCGGTCCATTTCACCTTCTCCATTCTTCTCCACACCCACATTTCAAAAGCCTCCAATCTACATCTATCGTCCTGCTTCAGCGACCACGTTTCCGCGCCGTACATAGCTACGCTCCATATCAGAGTTTTTACGAGTCTTGTCTTAACCTCCCGACACAATGTCCCCGTCATCAACTCCCTCCTCCTTGAGAAAGCCTCCTTGCCTAGCGCAATTCTTCTCCTTACGTCCCTACCACTTTGACCGTATTGGTCCAAAACACTTCCGAGATATGTAAACTGTTCTACCTGCTCTATTTTTTCCCCGCCTATTTTAATATTTAGCTTAGCCTTTTTCTTTCTGGAAAATCGCATAACCTCTGTTTTATTAATATTGATTCTCATCCCATATTTATCACACTGAACCACCAATTTACTCAGCAATGCTTGCAACCCCTTGGCTGACTGAGCAACTAAAGCTTGGTCATCAGCAAACCTAACGGATTTCACAAATTGCCTTCCGACTTTCATTCCCACCTCCTATTCTCCCCATGCCTCTTTAATCATGTCCTCCACATATACGTTGAACAGCACCAGTGACAATGGGCAACCCTGCCTTACACCTCTTCCTAATACTGCCCATCCAGACTCTCCATTCCCCACTCGCACCTGAGCAGTCTGAGACATGTATGTACAGGTTGCGGATCAGTCTCCTGTCCCTCCAATTCATTCCTATTTTCTGCAGTAAACGCATTAATTTTTCCCAATTCACTCTATCAAATGCTTTTTCGAAATCTACAAAACAGGCAAATACGTCCTGATTGTATTCTATATTTCTCTCGATTCGTGATCTCATTACTGCAATGGCCTCTTCCTTTCCCAAACCCAAACTGATCATCCCTTAAGTAATCATTTGCCTTACTCTCTATCGTTTTGTTGATGATCCTGAGAATAACTTTAGCTGCGTGGGATATCAAACTTATTGTTCTGTAATCCTCACATGATGTAGCCTTTACGTTTTTCGGAATGGGAGGTAACATTGATCTCTCAAAATCTTCCGGCCAGTTTCCTTCCTTATAGATACTACGAATCAGTCCATATAGAGTCTTCTTCCCACATTTTCCTAAACATTTCAACCGTTCCACAGGAATGTTGTCTACCCACACGGCCTTATTTGCTTTCATCTCCTTTAATGCCCTTTCTATTTTATCGTCGAGTATGCCTGGACCTAAGCTATCTTTTTCCACATCATGTTCCTTTTCTATGTCTAACCTTGTCGGCCTAAGTTCTCTGCCATACGATGTTTCTATATATTCCTTCCATCTCTCTTGCATTTTTTCTGGTTCAACTATTATCTTACCCCCCTTATCTTTGACTTTTAGCACAGGTCTACCTACTTCCCGATAATAACTTAACCTTGCTGTATAGCGCACCAATTTCACCCTTCCAGTGTAAACTTTCCATATCCTCAGATTGCGTTTTCCACCATTCTTCTTTTGCTTTATTTGTGGCCCTTCTCAATTTATTGTTTAACTCTTTGTACTTCATTTTGTCTAACTGTGTTTACATTCTTCCATCTTCTTCTCCCATCCATCTTTGCAATCATCTCATCCGTTACCCATGGTTTCCTTATCCTTTTCCCATAAACGGTTCCTATAGTGTCTTTTGCGGATTTCGAAATCACAGTCTTGATAAATTCCTATTTTTCTTCGATATTACTCATCTCTTTACCCTCATCCAAGATTTCCTCCACAGCCTGCTGATACTCCTTCCTCATTAATCCATTTAATGCTTCTACATTCCATTTCCTAACCCGCCGCCCTTGCCTTATCGTTTTGAAACATACGTTACATTTCATAACAACTAAATTGTGGTCAGAGTCCGCATCCGCTCCTGGGAAACTGTGCGAATTTATCACACTATTCCTGAACCTGTGCCTTACCATAATATAATCTAACTGATACCTTTCTCAGTCACCTGGCATTTTCCATGTATACCTTCGCCTTTTGAGATGTCTAAACCATGTGTTGGTGATGACTAACCCCTGTCTCCTGCAGAATTCAATCGCTTTCTCCCCGCGTTCATTCCTCGTGCCTAACCCATAGTCCCCCATCTCATCACCATCTCTTCCTTCGCCTACCGTCACATTCCAATCCCCCATACACACACACGCACATGTATATGTATGTATATGTATCTATGTGAGCAAGGCCTATGACAGTAGGTCTAAAGGTTTGGTGAAAAGTTATCTAAAGCTGAAGACATAAAGTAGGCTTGTTTGGGAGTTGTGTTAGGATTTTTTGCAATCTAATGTACAGATCATTGGACACTATCCCCTTGTCTTGAGAAGCATAAAAATCCTTATCTTAATGATTAATACAGTTTGAATTCCCAGTGAAGCAATTCTAAATAAGTCTTCTGTGCTGAAGGAAAACTAGGGCTTTGTTTCCAAACAAAACCTTTGCAAATGCCATAGTAACATATCAGTGACAGTCTACTTAAAACGTATGACTAAGGAGTTCCCAAAATATAAAAGCCAAGCAACAATGGTATGTTATATGCCCCGTGCAATGTGCTCTATTTCATATTACTATGCTCTAATAGCCAAGCCATGTTAAAATAAAGGAGACTTCCTGGATACCTTGTAATAATGGAACAAATATTTGGACTGAAATTGATTTGGGGGCATGAGGAAAACATCCTTTTTTGGGAAATTTCTGTTAGTTACTCGTAAAGATGTGTAGATAAAGTGTAGATTTTTTCCATTTATATCAACATTTTACTTAAAATAGATCTCTTTTACATGTATTTTCCACGTGAGCAGAAATAAGAATTCTATATATAATTCATTTGGCAAAATAAATTACAGTAGATCAAGGAATTTAGCATTTTATGATATGTAAGTGCTGGTAGAGACTACAAAGCCAGTTAATCAAGTGATATCCATTGATAAAATATCAATGTATTTTTATCCTAATAATCCTAGAGTGTACCTATCTAATGAATAACACCAAAGCTGGAAATTGATTTGGTGACAAATAAGTATTGCTCGTACTGTTGTCTTCTCTAATTAAAAAGTTAATATGTTAATTCTGTAATGAAATGTGATAATGTCATTACTCAAGTGGCATCCTTAGTGCTAGAACTGATGAACTTTACTTATGACTCTTGGAATGATTGCAATGCCCAAAGCCTTCAATTTAACCAATGTAGGTACTTGGATTGCATTACTGTTAAAGTCTGATAAAGGGTTGAAACAGTCTACGATTTCAGGTGATAACGTGGTACTAAACAAACTTACCTCCACTGCTGGTGCTGTGGACTTGATATTAGAAAATGATGGAAATATCTCCTCAGAAAATATGAATCTATTAGTTGAAAACAATATGCTCTATGTACAGTGAATATATATAATAATTCAGTGTGCTTGGAAGTCATCACTATACAGAAATGTGTATGCATGTACTTTGTAATTTGCATCTTAAAATTTAAAAAAAATTGAGATGATCACATACATTTAGCTAAACAATTGCTGAAATGGAAATGAAAATTCAGTGAAATACAAATTTGGTAACCACTGGATTGCTTGCTATGTTTGTTATCAAGTTGTACTTTCTTTTCATTAGGAAGATACAATCATCAAGTGAGCTTTTTTTCATTTGGTTGAAGGTAAATAATTGTTAATGAGGAGTAAAATTGGCTTTTTTCTTCAGCTTGTCTTTGTCAAATATTGCCTGCTCTTCATAAAAATATATATATTTAATTTTGTTGCATTTTAAGATGAATTGGTATCTTTTGTACTGAAATCAATTCTGACTTAAAGGGTTGAATTAAGAGGTAAAATATTTTGTGTCATGTCTTTATAGACTGTCAGGGCTTATTTTCCAAGAATACATTGGCTCTTTCAGTGTCTTTGCAGAGGTAGGAATTTCTTCCTTTGAAAGGTTCAAAAGTGTTGATTTTCTAATTTGAGTGTTTTGGAAAGTTTTAATAAGAAATAATCAGTTGCATCATACTTTCCTTTGTTTGCAACTGATTTTATTAATCACACCCTGAAACAATCACAGGATCTCAAGTCATAAGGCCTTTTGAGATGATTGTCATTCTTATCATTTATTCCATTCAATGATTGCTTAGAATCTGCATCAATTGCTAATTTAAATTTCTGACTGTAAATTACTGGTTATTGTGTATTTTGGCATTTTCTCTACCCATCTCCCCTAATTTTTGGAGACTCCTCCTTGTGCAGACAAACAGACAAACTGAGGAGTAACCAAATCATGTTAATAATGCCAACAAATGCCTTCACAGCCCAATACTGCATCACAGGCATCCCCCCCCCCCTGCAATCTCCCCACATACTCCTAATGTGAGTCCCAACTTAAGACTGCAGCGGAAAATCCTGTGCTTTGGCTGCTTGATGAATGGTAAAAAGGCTTTCACTATTCCCTGTACTGTCTGAATATAGAAAACAGTACTGGAGTATCCAATCAATCCTGAGTGGCTAGCTCAATGGCCATGCAATCCTCATTGCCCCCAGGAATCGTAGTTTCTCTTTCCTTCCTACTGACCAGGAACCACCAATCCAATGTCCACACTGTTCAACCTGAGCATCAGCGTCTTCCTGTTTAATTCATTTCATATTCACCAACATTAGAGACATGTGGAATTTGTCAGAGGTAATGAGATGTTTCACTAGCTATAAGTTTTAGCTGCAGAGCATGGTTGTGTTCCACAAAGCTCTGAGTTAATTTTGCAGCTGTTTTTGCCATGTTCTTTGATATAGATATTTCTTCATAACTGCTTATTGGGTCGAAATACACTTTGGAGTTTATTAATAGTTTGTTATGTGCCTCATATTCCTTCAGTCTCTACCATATTATTTTAAGTTTTTGGTTCAAGAAGGGTATTCTGCTAGTTAGAAAAGGAAAATTCCTGTTACATTTCTGTATGTAGATATACATACTCAGCTGGACAACAGCCTTTATTGAAAAGTGACTAATCATCTTTTGAAGTGTTAACTCAAGACTTGTATTAGCTTCAAGTTCTTGCTCTTAATTGCTTAAGACCTGCTCACAATTTTTATTTGCAATTATTATAAAATTGAACATTTTGGAGAGAGTCGATTGAGGCCCAATGATTTAGATTATCACAAATGGTGATTGCTATATGAGCTCATTTAACTGGAACTCATTTAAAAGCTGGAACGTCCAAATTTATTGCCGAAAGTTGCCAATGAACATCTTGAAATGAAGGCTTCAAATTTTTCTGAACTAACAAGTACTCCAACTTGGCAGCATAATAGAAAGGTGGGCAGATTATTCTGCTACTGAACCTGTGGACCTGGGTTCAAATCCAGAAGGTACCTTTTGACACACTCATTTTCACTAAGGCTCTGTGAATTTTCAGATCTCGTCCTGGGGAGCCACTGTTAGTACAGGGAGGGAAGCAAGACTGCCTGGCCTGAATCATGAATGAGGGCCATAGGGCTTAGTACAAGGGGAGCGCCACCCTCTCCCAGAAAATCCATCTTCAAGTTGATTACACTGGTTCCGCTGCAACTATTGTTTTGGAGTATTTGAGGTATTTTTCAGACTGTAGATTTTGGATCTTCCTTAAGCATGAATTACTCAATAGAAGGCTCTCAACAAAATTACAGCTTAGGAGGTTGAGCACAGTGATTCCTTTAGAATATTTTGTTGAGCTTGCTGCCTTAACAAGTTCTTTGTTACATCATCACCCATTTTTTTGCCATAAGCTTCTTCCTCTTCTTGGTGGCTTTCCTTTATATTTTTACTCAGTGCATCATTTGAATCAACATTAATGTTTTAAGATGTGGCTAGTTTACCACATTCACTTTTGTCTATGCCCTTTGGCTGATCAGCAATAATATTATCTGCTGAGGTACTAATAAATTTGTTAACTTCTGAACTCTGATGACCACATATTACTTATATATTCCTAATTTCCTCAGGAGACATCATTAATTCCTTGGTAGAGTATCTTCAATATATCTATATACATCTACAGTTTTTCTGAAGTGTGAAGGCTCATGTGTACTACTCTAAGGGAGTTGGGATTGACTCCAATAGAATTGTTGTCATTAAGAGAAAACTCAGAAATACAATAGCATCACCTGAGGGAAGATATCTATCATGCATTCAAAAATGGTGGATGTGTTGTGAAATATGTATTCATCTAATAAGGGGGAAGGGCAAAATCATTCTATCTGTTTCATGTATTCAAATGTGAAGGCCCTATTAATGTATACATTGGGTGTTAGGGAAACTGCAAATAGGGACCTGATGCTGATGACGTGACAAGCATGAATAAAAAGAGACGTTTCAGGCGTGATATGGTGGAATATCATGATTAATTAAAATTGGCAATTTTCCACAAAATAAATTTTTTTATTAATACGACCGGTTTTGATGAACTAGATCATCTAGTGACAAGGATGGCTAACCATTTAGAAGGGTTAATATGTGAAACATGAAATGGTCAAAATGATGGTGCTGGGCATTTTTGGCATCTCAACATAGTTATTTGTTATAAAATGTTGGTGTTTGAAATATTATGTATCTACACTTCTTATCAAATTACTAATTGCCATAAAATGAAATAGGAATATAATGAACAGTGAAGAATATGGAGAAGTACAAGTTCCAAAAAACAGACAACTTGCTAGATTTGGATGTCCGAGCATTAATATGGCTTCTGTCAACTTAGGGTGTAGTTGAAAGAGTAATATTTAGTGCAGGTGTGGAACATTGAACCATTGCTGTGCAACTATGATTCTAAAATAGGTAGCATTTCACATTAAGTGTTGGTTGCATATGTATAGGGTATATTTATACAAGAGAAGTTTAAATATAAACTGAATTTTTAAATTTATCATATCTTGTACAGTAATCTATTATTGTATGGTGTAAAGCAACGGTCTAACTGGTTGCCTGGTTTCTTAAAGAGCCATGAGTAGCATTACTTTCAGCAAACATTTTTATTAAGATCATTTTTTGAGAAAATCCAGTTTATATTCTGTTCCCCTTTCACATTGTACCCAGGAGAGTGAACGTCAGATGTGTTAACATGCTGGAGAGGGAAAGTTGCATGATACTTCAAGAAGGGAAAGCAACAATTTTTAATCCTAATAAGCCAGTTTTTTAATCCATGGTATTCATTTTTACAATGTGATATATCTTCTTTGACAGAGTAGTGTGGTGGTATTTACAGAAGTAAATATTAAATATTTTTAATTTTGTTTTATCTCTTTATCTTAAAAATACGCAAAGGACCAACCCTAAGAACCTACTTTTGTATTTTAAATGAAGGTACCTTTATACTATAAATAGTTGTACTTGAAGATGAACAAATGCAATTGACATGGTAACAGTGCTGAATAATATATAGTCATATATTATTGAATTGTGTACATGTTTGGTCCTTACAACATTCTACACTTTTCCATAGCTCATTTTACAATTGAATAAAGTGCATGAGTCGTAGGTGTATCAGAGAGAGAATTTCTCTCAACCACAAAGTCAAAATTCTCCCCCCAAAATTACCTGTTCCTTTGGTCCAGCCAGCTAGGTTGTCTATACTCAATTTTTAAACTATGCTGCAGTCCAAACAGCTGGCTGCAGAAAATTCCAGTACATTGAAATAAATGTATTTATATTGACTAGTCCATAAATCCAATTAGAGAACTGAGACTTTCATTGATAATCTTCTCTCAAGAGGGTTCCAGATCAGAGTTTTCTGCATCAAAAAATTCAATAATGGTAATTTTCCATCATTGCAATTGTTTACTTGGTAGATACCTAAAAGACTCGTAGAACTGAGAGATCTTTAAGATCTTTAAGAGACGATTGTCAATTCAGGCCTTGGAGACCATCTCGTTGCTCGTGCCAGTTGGGCATATTTTCTGCTATCTCTGTCATTTAATTTATGCTATTGATCATTGTGAGCCATCTCCTCTTCAAGGGACATTTAATCATCGGAAAGCACAAATGTGCACTTGTGACTCAAAAGGGCATTTAATTATTTGAGTTTGCAAGGACTACATTTTACTTCTCTACCAGCTTATCTTACTGGATCAACAAGTATTGATAGTGCAATCTTAGTGTGGGTGAAGTTAAAGCACTCATTAGTAGCCACGAGCATTCATATACCATCTAGTTAATTACCTGATACCACAGCAGCAGTTAGGAATGCAGTTGTCCAGGACAGAAAATATATTCAAAATAAGGAAAAATAAATTTGAAAACCATTGAAAAATTGAGAAATGGTAGTCTAGTTTGGTAGCCATTGTAGTTCAAATAAATATTGGTCATTTGTAGGTGGGTAACCCTGGAAGGGCTTTCAATTCCTAATTTTCAGACCATTTGAAAGCCCTTAAGTCTCTCTCATTAATGCTCAATTGATTTTAAATTCAACTAATGAGACTTTTTATGGTCCCACTTATTTGTCACAATCTTAGTTCCCTGCATACTGGTTTCAACTGCGCCATCCTCTTTCCCTTGTCTTTGCTGACCATGGTTCATCCAACTGACCCCTCCTTTCCTCACCTTTGTATCTATTCTTTTCCTCATGTTCTCTCATTGATGCCCTCACTTGTTCACGTGGTCGAGAAGAAAATGTTTTTGGGGCACTCCGTGCCCTTTGATTTCTTTCTTTTTCTCTCCGGTCATTTTGTTCACGGAGGCGCCTTCCAAACTCTGCCACACTGTCGTCGGCTGCTCTCTCAAATGACTTCCCATATCGGAAATTAAGCCCTGGAATGTATCCTGTAAAAGAGCACACAGAGTTAGAGAAGATTAATTTCACTCCCATACTATAAATTCACATTTGAATGCATATATTTTTTGTTGGGACCATAGGAATTTTTGAAATTAGTGAAGGGGAGCTCATTCCAAGATATAGCACCCCTAGTAAGTTTTTCCAGTTCCACCTCTTTGGTGCATCTTCTATTTGGGATACACCAATGTTTGGGAGACATGTATATTTAACATCAAATGAGATAAAATTCCATAGAAAAGTCCTTAAGTGGGAAGAAATGGGTTAAAATTAGAGCCTTTCATACTGAGAGGCAAAGCAACAAGAAACTCAAATACTACCTTGATCAAAATGTTCCCGGAATTTATTCAGAAAATTAAAAATACAAGTTTATTCATCTAAATCTATATTGTCCCCTTCAAAGTAATCCCCATCGACTGCAACACACTTATGCCAGCGCTTGATCCAATCCTCGAAACATTTTTTATATTCGGTTTTCGGTATGTCCATCAGTGCTTCCTGCGATTTTTCCATTACTTCCTCTCGGCTGCTAAAACGCGTTCCCCGTAATGGTTTTTTAACTCGATTGAACAGAAAGAAGTCACAGGGAGCCAAATCAGGTGAATTCGGTGGCTGTTGGATGGTATTTGTTGCATTTTTCGTCAAAAAATTACGAATAATGATAGCACTGTGCGACGGTCTTGACGCACTGTGCGACGATTTCTGGTCTCTTTCGGCGAATTGCTTCATGCAAACGTCTCATAACGCCCAAATAATACTCTTTGTTTACTGTCTGGCCTTCTGGCAAAAATTCATGATGCACTACACGGTTGTAATCCATGAAAACCGTCAGCATTGCCTTCTTTTTTGACTGAAAACGACGTGGTTTTTTTTGGTCTCGGCTCATTTGGTGAACGCCATTCTCTTGCCTGATGTCTGGATTGCGTGTCGTACTCATAAACCCACGTCTCGTCTCCAGTAATGATCCTTTTGATGAATGTGGGATCGGATTCAGCCTCGCAAATCATGTCTTTTGCGACGTCAACACGGTCTCTTTTTTGCATGACATTGAGGTCTTTTGGCACCAACTTTGCTGCTACGCGACAGAAACCCAAATCATTAACCACAATGTCTTGGGCGGATCCATAGGCAATGTTCAAGTCCTCCGCTATTTCTCTAATGGTTAATTTGCGGTTATTGACCAACATTTCTTTTACTTTATCAATTTTTTCACCGACTTTCGATGTCGATGGTCTGCCACTGCGTTCATCATCTTCGATTGACTCACGACCACTTCTGAAGCGCTCGTGCCACTGGTAAACGACCGTTTTTTTTAGAGAATCGTTGCCGAAACACTTTTCCAACATTTCCAACGTCCGTGCGCCACTAAATCCGTTTTTTACGCAAAATTTAATACAAGTTCGTTGTTGCAAATTTAAATCCATTTCTGCAATTGTAAAAAATCGCCAACACACACAGAGATAGATGTACTCTTGGCTACGTAACTTTTGAAAATGTCAAGTTATGACACTAAGATTTAAAGGGAATATCAACAACAGATGTACCAATTTAACAAAAAAAACAGAACTCAAATCGGAACGATGGGAGCGCCACACGGTGGTTATTCCGGGAACTTTTTGATCAAGGTAGTATAGCACTGAATAATGGAACATTTAAAAATATTATTTGCCATACATATGTTACAATCAAAATATAGGGATATTGGCCATGTAAAAATGACTACCAAAAATGCATAATTTAAGTGTGTGAATATTTAGTAAAAAGTTCATATAAAACAATGGAGACAAGCAAGTCTAAAACATGGTGTTCATAAAGGCATAGTATTTGTACAGCTTTAATTTGTTATGTACTTCTTACCATATTATTATGATCATTTGTAAGTTATGAGTTATTATTTTAATATTATTTGTAATAAGTTCATTGCTGCAATGTGCACCCTCACCGTAGATACCTGGTGTGCCCATGACCTCTACCATGTTTGATTTTGGATTCCTGCTTTGCATTTTGCCCTAAAAGTACATTGCATCAAATCTCTAATTTATATCAGTGTTTTGAATAAGTGCATCATGTCCATAAACTAAGTTTAAGTGTCCTGTGCCAGTAAAAACATCAAGTATTCCTGTTAGTTTTAGTGACTTGACACACAAATGGCCAGCAATTTAAATGAATTCTTTGTTGAAAAATGTTGCAGGTGGTGATGAGGTCCTTCATTTACCTGTGTAACCAAGAATGAAGCGGCGGCTCCTGTATGGGTCCGTATGGTCCACCGTCGCCCCATTGTGGTCTCGGTGTGAAGACGTCTCTGGCGGCCGCACCGCGTTCACTTGGGGGGCCCTGTGCACCATCGCGGGCTGGTGCGTCGTTGGCCCGTGGTGCTGCTGCTGCTGCACCGTCGGCTGCGGGAGGTGGTGTCCGTGTTGCTGTTGCTGCTGCGTCAGTGAGTGGAGGTAAGGTTCGCAGGATTGACGATGGAGGTGCATCCCGCTCTCTCCCATTTCCTGCGCAATTCCCACGGAATGGGTCCCAATGCACCCCACCCACACGTGTGTGGATTGGGACCGTCACCATTCGAATATGAACTATGGACACAATGCACTACTCTTTTCTCAATATCTTCTCACTTGCAGCACAACCTTCTACTCCCTCCACCCATGAATCCTCATTTTATCCGTTTTCTCTATTTTCAATGATATACCCTCAAATATTTTTATGCGCATTAAATCACGTAAATATATCCTGGGACAATATGTATTACATTTTACAGCCTCATTTGAGTATTCCCAAAGCATCTGACGCACGACACTTCAGTTTCGAAATGTTTATTCTGGTTTATATTTATTCTACCTTTTAATCGAAGATTTATCGAAAATTAATATCACAATCATTAGTATTTTCAGAATTTTTGAAAATGAATCATAACTAAGCCTGCGGCATTTCACCATGAATGTGTATGTGTCAAAACGACAAGTATTCTTTCTTAGAAAGCATAACAATGACTGATTTGTAATCGTTAAAATGTGATCTGTCTTATTCCTTTTTTTTATAACTGTCAATAATCGCTTCCGCTGAGGTAGATGAGTATGTGTTGAACACTATGTGTGAATATTGTATATCTACGACGTTATACGAGGCATCTTCGTTTGCTACCACATGGAGAAAGTATAAAACTGCCATTTAGAAAAGCATGAACTTATTTTTTCATAGGACTATTCTCTCCCTTATTATTCCACGAATTACTACCGCATACTAACCAAGGGGTGGATATATGCAACAATTTCAGAGTGTAAAATTGAAATGCCAGTTAGCGGATGACTCCGTTAAAAGTTACTGTTGCGGCATCTCCCGCAGTTTCTTGAAAGGGTGGATCTAGTTTCGATTTGGGGGAAGTCACAGCCTAGTTGTGGTTTTAAAAATTTATATTAGAAAACCACTTGCACCCTTCTCTATTGTGGGAGGTACCTCCAGTGGGAGGGTAAATTCTGTTTTATTTAACCCAGAATTTTAATAATGGATCAATATCAGGAAAACTTATTTAGATCACGAGTTCTTACACATTACTATGGGTGGAATAGCGTAATTTGGATGTATGTTTAGTTTTTATTCTTGGAAAATTAGATTGAAATTTTGTCAGCAAGGGCTATTGGGGAGGGGATCAATGTCTCCGTGACCTCAGCCCTGAATCCGCCACTGGTGGCAATGGGAGTCCGTGGCAATTCGTCGTTCGCATTCCATGTTCAAGGGCGCAATACCGACCTCTTTTGTTCGTCGGTAGCGTTAATGACCGTGAGGAAAAGACAGGTGGTGTGGTGCGGCGACATATGTAACCGTAAATTGTGAGGGGAAACATGATTTATCAGAAAAACTGAGAATTTGTTATCCTCCGATTGGTGGACACTCGACTTTTTGCCTTCGCTTCCAAATCTCTCCTTAGCCGTGAAATCAGGGACTCCCCCCCACCCTCACCCGGCGTCCGCGTTAAAGGGAGCATCCCAGTTCCTTGAACCCGAGACGTCCTAATGCAAGGCGTTATTTTTTTTTCGCCGAACTACACAACTTGGCTTTCCAGCCGACTCACCTGAATGATTTCCTTGGTGTTCGCTCCATAGCGTTTGCCAAAACGGAATTTGAGCGTGGGACAATGCCCAGTGTACCTGTAAGGAAAAAGAATCATAATGTATAAGGCGTGTCGAAATCTTAGGGATTTGAGACCAAGGCCAAATTATGTCACAGGCATCAAGCCTTTTAGGGTATTTCGCAATTCTAACTCAATTTTCAAGGGAACTAAAGATAATTACATACAATTTATTTGCATGAAATGCAGTGCAACATATGCTCAAGTCATTTGAATCCTGCAGGGCAACGAGGCTACCGTAAGAAACGCGGTTTCCGATTTTTTTTAGCTTCTTAGAGTTAGCAGCTAAAGAGAATGAAGGGTATAGAATGAGGCATCTTGTAGCATTTTGATTGATCAGTTGAGGTGATAAAACATTTCAGCCCGAGTTAAACGCTTATTAATTGCTCTTTCATGGCTTCTTTCGAGCGGTTGTGAATGCGTCTTCATAAAACAATCAATGTCAACAGGGGCATCATCATGGGTGCCTGCATTAAAGGGATTTACGCTCTCCTTCGGCCTTTTCTCCCCATACCAATGGACCGAAGAAGAGTTTTTCCAGAGAATTTTTTCAGCAGTTAGCTTAGGCATAAATTAAACTTTTTGATTGACGCTTAGTTCAGGAAGGACCCCAGGACACATCCTTTCAACCGTGACAATTATCGCCTGGCGCAAATAATGCCATCGTGCACTTAATTCGAGGAAAATCAACGAACACTTATAGATGTTTGTAGTCGAAATTCCCCAGGAGTCAGTTAATTACTGACTCCTGGGAAAGTGAAAGAAGTGGAAAATGAAGAAATGGACCGAAAGGAAAACAAATGAGGGAGTACTAGAGATGGTGGGTGAGGAGAGGGGTTTGTTGAGAGAAATCGTATGGAGGCAGGAAAAATGGATGAAGTATTGAGCGGTAGTGGAATGTTGAAGAAGGTAATAGAGGGGAGAATGTTGGGCAAGCGAGGTAAGGGCAGGAACAGGATAGGGATGTTGGACGGGATGAAGGGAGGAAGGAAGTACACCGAGATGAAGAGGGACCTGATATAGATTAGTTTGCTAGGTGGGGAGTCACAAAATGCTTATTTGTAGTTGTGTCCATCCAAAAACCTACGTAAAACGGTAGATTACCTAATAATATATATATATATATATATATATATACATATATATGCGGGTCGCGGTGGTCTAGGGGGTAGAGCGTTGGACTACTGACCGGAGGGTCCCGGGTTCGTTTCCCGGGCAAGGCACTTTGGGCACCTGCAGCTCCAACCAAGCTAGTTGATTTTTCGGGTACCAGATCTTACTGGGAAACCATAACCGGCACAGGCAAAGGAACTGGCCCCCCTACCCTGATGTGTGAATATTCACACGCCGTTGGGCTTGGTACACGGGTGAGCTCTACCATCACCTACCAAACCGACCTTCGGGTTGATTATTGTGTTTATACATATATATACATACATCCACATATACATATGTATATACACATACATATATACCCACATACACATACATATACATACATACACACATATACATACATACACACATATACACACATATTTTTTTTCATATATACAAGGAGGAGGAGAGGTAACGGTCCAATAGGAAGCGGACATGGTTGGGGAGGGGAAATGTAGGCAGCATTGGATAAAATCAGTGGGCTTGGTTCAGCCCGGGGGGTTTAAAGGACTGGAGCACCCTGATATGTGCCATCTCGCGGGTTCTCACCTCTATGTTACTAGCGGAATTGGGAAGGGTTTCAATCAATTAAACGAAGAAGCAGTCATCAAAAGACTGGTTGTGGGAAGCAGTGTGAGTAGGGATGGGATAATTAAGGAAGGTGGGAGATTTGGTGGAATAGCGGTGGTTATTCATTCGGAGGGAAAGGGTGGTCTTGCATTCACCCACGTAAAAGGCAGGGCAGAAGTTACAGGAGAGGCGATATATAATGTTTTTAGAGGTGCAGGTGGAGGGAGTTGATGCTGGAGACAATGGGGCGTCAGGGGTTATATATATATATATATATATATATATATATATATATATATATATATATATATATATATATATACTTATATACATTCAAATACGCAGTCCCGCCATACGGTGCACAAATATTCATTCAAACATAGAAATTGGTATATGGAAAGGGGATAGGAAAACACATAAAAGGCGAACACAGGACATTCTTCCCCACATGTCCTGTGTTCGCCTTTTATGTGTTTTCCTATCCCCTTTCCTTATACCTATTTCTATGTTTATATGAGATCCACCAACCCTTTGACACCCCGCCCTGACAAATTTCCACATATTCCCCCTACCTTCAATCGGCCCCGATGTAAAACATGTCTCCTAATTAGATCTGCTCCCCTCTCCCCACATCCCCTCATTGTCCCTTCACCCCGTTCCCACGCTAATTGCCTCTCAAAAAATATTATCTATCTTTTGTCGTGCAAACAATGCACCTCATTCTACATAGGCGAATGCATTACCCCCGTATCCATCCGAATGAACAATCACCGCTACTCATGTAATTCTGCTTCACTCTCTTCTCTTCCTATCCCTTTACACGCAAGTTCACACAACCTATCATTTGACGAATGCTTTTCCCTAACAGTTCTAGAATCCCTACCCGATTCAGCCACCAACATAGAGGTGAGAACTCGCGAATCCGCATACATCCTATATTTCCGATCCTTTAAAATTCCCACCCTTAACCGCCATCTTTAATTTCTTTCCCAACAGTCCCTAAACCTTCCGCCCCCCCTCCCATCCCCAGGCACTCTTCCCTCAAAACCTCTTAGTCTGACCTATATATATATATATATATATATATGTACACACACATCTTGAAGGAAGATCTCACGAATGTAAATAATAATTGAAAGGGAGAAGCGAGATAGGGCTAGCCAACAAAACATATAGGCGAGTTTGGTTTTGATGAGTTTCTTTGTTTTTTAGGCCAGTTGAATTGGGGAAAGAAGGAACTGTGGCCAAAACCCAGTGATTTCCAAACGGAATCCTTAACTTATGTTAACTTTTTTATGTCAATTAACTTAGCATAAGTGATGAATGTGTGGGTGTGAGAGGGATAGATTGAAGTAAAAGTGCCAGTAAATTCCAGCGGGAATAAGGAATAACCGGCCATTGCTATGAATACTTTTCTGATTGCGACTGACTACCTGCACATGCAAACTAACAAACTACTATGCAAACTGTTCTACCTGCTCTATTTTTTCCCCTTCTATTTTAAAGTTTAGCTTAGCCTTATTCTTTCTGGAAAATCGGATAACCTTTGTTTTATTAATGCTGATTCTCATCCCATATTTATCGCACTCAACCTACAATTCACTCAGCAATGCTTGCAACCCCTTGGCTGACTGAGCAACTAAAGCTTGGTCATCAGCAAACCTAACCGATTTCACGAATTGCCTTCCGACTTTCATTCCCACCTCCTATTCTTCCCCTGTCTCTTTAATCATTTCCTCCACATACACGTTGAACAGCACCGCTGACAATGGGCAAACCTGCCTTACACTGCCCATCCGGACTCTCCGTTCCCCACTCGCACCTGAGCAGTCTGAAATATGTACAGGTTGCAGATCAGTCTCCTGTCCCACCGATCCATTCCTATTTTCTGCAATACACACATTAATTTTTCCCAATTCACTCTATCAAATGCCTTTTCGAAATCTACAAAACAGGCAAAAACGTCCTGATCGTATTATATATTCCTCTCGATTAGTGATCTCATTACTGCAATGGCATCACACGTACCTCTTCCTTTCCTAAATCCAAACTGTTCATCCCCTAAGTAATCATTTGCCTTACTCTCTCTCTTTTTGATGATGATCCTGAGAATAACTTTAGCTGCGTGGGATATCAAACTTATTATTCTGTAATCCTGACATGATGTAGCTTTTACGTTTTTCGGAATAGGAGGTAACATGGATCTCTCAAAATCTTCCGGCCAGATTCCTTCCTTATAGATACTACGAATCAGTCCATATAGAGTCTTCTTCCCTCATTTTCCTAAACATTTCAACCGTTCCACAGGAATGTTGTCCACCCCCACCGCCTTATTTGCTTTCATCTCCTTTAACGCCCTTTCTATTTCATCGTCGAGTATGCCTGGACCTAAGCTATCTTTTTCCACGTCATGTTCCTTTTCTATGTCTAACCTTGTCGGCCTAAGTTCTTTTCCATGCAGTGTTTCTATATATTCCTTCCATCTCTCTTGGATTTTTCCTGGTTCAACTATTATCTTACCCCACTTATCTTTCACTGTTAGCACAGATCTTGCCTTCTTACTTCCCGATAATGACTTAACCTTGCTGTATAGCGCACCAATTTCACCCTTCCAGTGCAAATTTTCCATATCCTCGCATTGCGTTTTCCACCATTCTTCTTTTGCTTTATTTGTGGTCCTTCTCAATTTATTGTTTAACTCTTTGTACTTCATTTTGCCTAACTCTGTGTTTACATTTTTCCATCTTCTTCTTTCATCCATCTTTGCAATCATCTCATCCGTGACCCATGGTTTCCTTATTCTTTTCCCGTTAATGGTTCCTATAGTGTCTTTAGCGGCTTCCAATATCCCTTTCTTGATACCTTCCCATTTTTCTTCGATAGTACTCAGTTCTTTACCGTCATTCATCATTTTCCCTACAGCCTGCTGATACTCCTTCCTCGTTAATCCATTTAATGCTTCTAAATTCCATTTCCTAACCCGCCGCCCTTGCCTTATCGTTTTGAAACATACGTTACATTTCATAAAAACTACATTATGGTTAGAGTCCTCATCCGCTCCTGGGAAACTGTGCGAATCTATCACACTATTCCTGAACCTGTGCCTTACCATAATATAATCTAACTGATACCTTTCTGAGTCACCTGGAATTTTCCATGTACACCTACGCCTTTTTTGGTGTCAAAACCATGTGTTGGTGATGACTAACCCCGGTCTCCTGCAGAATTCAATCGCTTTCTCCCCGCGTTCATTCCTCGTGCCTAACCCATAGTCCGCCACCTCACCACCATCTCTTCCTTCGCCTACCGTCGCGTTCAGATCCCACATCACTATCAAATGTTTCTCTGCAGGCACACTCGCGATGATATCCTCTAACTCATTGTACATCCTATCGACTTCTTCCTTCTTGTGGTTGCTCGGTGGCATGTGTACCTGAACAATGACCAAGTTTGTCGGCTCTGCTTTAATCTCTACGAGTAAAATTCTATCAGTTGCTTGCTCTATGTTAACTACGCTTCTTCCTACTCCTTTATTTAATATTACAGCAACCCCTCGTTGGCTCTCGTCCCCGCCGCTGTATATTATTCTATAATTATCACTCCAGTAATCCCCGCTATCCTTCTCTTCGCATAAACCTAACCATCTCACCTCGCATAAACCTAAAATATATATATTACTTCTCTTCATCTCTCGCTTAATATTCGCAAATTATCCTTTTCTCAACATTGTCCTGACGTGTTATGTTCCTATTGAAACTGCTTTTGTCTTCTTCTGCGTCTTCTGTCTTGTTGCTGTCGTTTTTAATTCGCAAGGGTTTCGTGAGATGAGTACCGCGGAAGCCTTGCCTCTCCCGCTGCCGGGCACAACACACGGCCAATGAGTCCTGGCAACTACGGAACAAATCAGTTCCGTAGTTGCCAGGACTGATTTTCCTTATATCGTCCATCATTGTGCTTGGGAATAATAATTAAGGCGGTTTCCCCTTGCCTTCCTCAATATTGTTTTTAACGTGACACCATCACTCAATGGCCGCCCCACTGGGGTCAGACACCTTTGCAGCCGCCTCACTGAGGAGCATACGCTGCGTGGACTGCCTTTCGTCTGGCTCCTTACCTTCTACCTTTCTGGCATGGATGACCCTACCAGGAGCAATGATTATTACTCCCGCCAGCACAGCTTCTAGGTGTCATCGGAACTCACAAGCCCTTCCACCATGGCAAGGTTATAGTCCATGAGAGAAAATATAAGTGTTCTCTCTCTAAATGTTGAATAATTACTCTCCATTGCTGTACGTGCATATCCAAAATTTTCCACCGTCCTTTGCAATTTGAAATGGAGTTTGCAGAAATACAATTGTTTACGCTCGAAAAATCATAGCACCCCCAAGAAGAGGTGGGATTTATGATGGCAATTAATTGGAATGATATTCGTTGGCATTCGTCTTTTCCCAGTTTCTTTCGTGTGTTTGAAACCTTCTATGCCTTATCGCTATTTCCCCCCACAAGTTTCGGAGCAGTCCTGTTTTATTCGGGTACCGATAGTAGCTGGATGGTTGTTATGTACCATTAAAACTGATATAGTAACAATGTCAAACTTTTACATTATAAATTTTGGCAGAATTTTTAAAAATTGAAGTAGCTTTTTTCTTTTAATTTTACGTGAATTCTTTCTTCAAGTGCTTATTGTTTTTGCTGTGTGAGCGAGATTTTTATGCTCGATATTAGAAAAATCAAAGTGATTTTTGCATTGTAATGCTTATGAAAACTACATTCTCCCAAGAATAGTGGCACAATGGAAGTATGCTAATTTTTGTTAATGGAATGATGAATTTAAAACAATACCGGCCATAGTTTCAGAAAATTGCGGATCTACTTGTTGTGCTAGTGAGATAAACATACCTTGAAATTTTTCTATTGCTAATAGATTTATTAGTAAATTTGCTATTTATTCTTTGTGTACCCCATCTCATGTACTCCGTCGCGATACATTTCTTTGGGGAATACGTAACATTCATTCACTTTAAGTGACTGGTAACCAATGTGGTGGGGAAGCTTTGCCTCCCCCGCTGCCGGGAACGACACACGGCCCCTTGGGCCCGTAGTTGCCTGGGCTCAATTTCTCTATATTGTCCATCTTTATTTTCTGGGGAATAATAATTGAGGTGGTTTCCCGTTGCCTTCCTCAATAGTGTTTTTAACGTGACACCATCACTTAATGGCCGCCCCACTGGGGTCAGACGCCTTTGTAGCCGCCTCACTGAGGAACAGACGCTGCGTGGACTACCTTTCGTCTGGCTCCTAACCTTCGACCTATTTGGCATGGGTGAGCCTACCAGGAGCAATTATTATTACTCCCGCCAGTACAGCTCTAGGGGTCATCGGAACGCACAAGCCCTTCCATCACGTCAAGGTTGTAGTCCATGGGAGGGTTTAAATGAATGTTAAAGGTAAACCTGTTACCGATACTTTTTATACAAACCTTGTATTCCCATCCCGCCCGCTCCTCGAGTATCCCGTATCCGCGTCATCGATTTCACATGTATATTATTTGTAATGGGTCTACTTAACGCTGAGTTAAAATCCCAGTCCATTGCTTTCAATAATTTACCTATTTTGTCCTTTTTCAAGCCTGCTCAATCTATAACTTGCATTCGGAACGTGGGCCAAGTTGATGATTCAAAAGCCTTTCCATGTCAATTGAGTCAACATGTCACGATGTCTGAGAGAATGCAAACTTTCTCTCTCCACCGCCTCAGACTTCCAAAACGAAAGCAATAAAAGATTAGTGCTTCGTGCTTGAACGGAGTCAAAAACAAAACAGCGGTCGCATGCGCAAGGGCCGATCCTCGAAGCACCGGCCGCAGTGAAAGTCAAGAGAGAATACAAATTTCAAGAAGACTGCGAGGTGGAGAATCAGTCCAGAAACTATTTCAATCGAATTCTCTGAAGTGGATTATTTTTTGTTGTTTTCCCCCTGCGAAAATGTTAAAGCGGGCCTCCACTCACGAAAAACCCTCCGACCCTGGGACGGTCAAGTGGGTGACTGTGCGGGGCCGGAGCAATCCAGCGAGGAGGGAAAGGGGGTGAGAAGTTACGGAAAGTGGGGTGTTTGTCGGAACAGCTCTAAAAGAGACTTGACCTTTACCCATAGGAGTTCAATGTTTCGCTCGCTGCACCCTATCACTTTCTAAATCGCATCCCCCCCTTTCCCTACCATGCAATCACCCCCCAGTTCCTGCTCACACGAGAGGAGCTAACTTGAGGATTACCTGCCCGCTTCCCTCAAATGGTAGTTCGCGTGAGCTGTGTGTGGACTATTATCCGCACCCATCCTCCTCTTGCCTCTCCCTTGGGACGTATTTACGCCCTTCGGAGAGAGAAGGCGTGCGAGATTCAGGCGCCTGGCGCCGTCTCCCCATAAAACACGGCAAAGGGGGGCTTACATCGTTTTGATTTGGGCAACCTTTCACGTTCGGAAGCGAGGAGGGGATGGGCCGCACGCAAGGGGCATTGGGGAGGGGGCCGGAATGGGGCGGCCCCCGTGTGCGCGCCTCGGGGAGCCTCGACCACCCGTGGGGTCGCGAACACACGGCTCCTCCTCCGAAGTGGCCCCATGCAGCACGAGGAGAGGACAACAGGTCGGGGAGATGTTCCTTCCCATCCCCTCTCCAGCTTTATGGCGGAGATTGCTGTGATAACAAGTTCCATTTTCGTGCCTTCCTCAGTCGGCTACCGGGTTAAATCAATTGAATTGCGAATAAGCTGGAAGTCTTTTTTTGCTTTTCTTACGAAAAAAGGTTTTGGAAGTGTAAACCTTCTACATCTACATCTACATAAATACCCTGCGAGCCACCAAAAAGGTGTGTGGCAGGGGGTGTAGCACCATGAGGGAAGGGTAAGGGTTGAGGGGGTTGGGGGTTAGGTGAGGAAAGGGGGGGGGAACCTGTAAGAATATATATATATATATATATATATATATATATATATATATATATATATATATATATATATATATATATATATATATATATATATATACACGTAACCACCTCAATTATGATTCCCAAGAATATAATGATAGGCACTTTAGATAATATGAGTCCTGGCAACTACGGGACTAGGCCCAAGAGGCCGTGTGTCGTGTCCGGCAGCGGGAGAGGCAAGGCTTCCGCGGTCGTCATCCCACGAAACCCTTGCAGGGAAGAAATAACTGCAGCAGGACAGAAGACTCAGAAGAAGGCGAAAGTAGCTAGAATAGGAACCTGGAATGTCAGGACAATGTTGAGGAGAGGCAAATTAGAAAATATTAAGCGAGAGATGGAAAGAGGTAATATAGATGTTTTAGGTCTCTGCGAGGTGAGATGGAAGGGTAGCGGTGATTACTGGAGTGACAATTATAGAGTGATACACAGCGGCGGGGACGAGAGCCAACGAGGGGTTGCCGTAATTTTAAATAAAGGGGTAAGAAGAAGCGTAGTCAACATAGAGCAAGCGACAGATAGAATTTTACTCGTAGATATTAAAGCAGAGCCGACGAACTTGGTCATTGTTCAGGTATACATGCCACCGAGCAACCACAAGGAGGAAGAAGTCGATAGGATGTATGATGAGTTAGAGGATATCATCGCGAGTGTTGCTGCAGGGAAACATTTGATAGTGATGGGGGATTGGAATGCGACGGTAGGCGAAGGAAGAGATGGTGGTGAGGTGGGGGACTATGGGTTAGGCACGAGGAATGAACGCGGGGAGAAAGCAATTGAATTCTGCAGGAGACCGGGGTTAGTCATCACTAACACATGGTTTAGACACCAAAAAAGGCGTAGGTATACATAGAAAATGCCAGGTGACTCAGAAAGGTATCAGTTAGATTATATTATGGTTAGGCACAGGTTTAGGAACAGTGTGATAAATTCGCACAGTTTCCCAGGAGCGGATGCGGACTCTGACCACAATTTAGTTGTTATGAAATGTAATGTTCGTTTCAAGAAGATAAGGCAAGGGCGGCGGGTTAGGAAATGGAATTTAGAAGCAGTAAATGAATTAACGAGGAAGGAGTATCAGCAGGCTGTAGAGAAAATGATGGATGACGGTAAAGAACTGAGTACTCTCGAGGAAAAATGGGAATGTATCAAGAAAGGGATATTGGAAGCCGCTGAAGACACTATAGGAACCATTAACGGGAAAAGGATAAGGAAACCATGGGTAACGGATGAGATGATTGCAAAGATGGATGAGAGAAGAAGATGGAAAAATGTACACACAGAGTTGGGCAAAATGAAGTACAAAGAGTTAAACAATAAATTGAGAAGGGCCACAAATAAAGAAAAAGAAGAATGGTGGAAAACGCAATGCGAGGATATGGAAAGTTTACAGAAGGAGGGTGAAATTGGTGCTCTATACAGCAAGGTTATGTTATTATCGGGAAGTAAGAAGGCAAGATCTGTGCTAACAGTGAAAGATAAGTGGGGTAAGATAATAGTTGAACCAGGAAAAATCCAAGAGAGATGGAAGGAACATATAGAAACACTGTATGGCAAAGAACTTAGGCCGACAAGGTTAGACATAGAAAAGGAACATGACGTGGAAAAAGATAGCTTAGGTCCAGGCATACTCGACCATGAAATAGAAAGGGCATTAAAGGAGATGAAAGCAAATAAGGCCGTGGGGGTGGACAATATTCCTGTAGAAATGTTGAAATGGTTAGGGAAAGGTGGGAAGAAGGCCATATATGGACTGATTCGTAGTATCTATGAGGAAGGAATCAGGCCGGAAGATTTTGTGAGATCGGTGTTAGTTCCTATTCCAAAAAAGGCTAAGGCTTCGTCATGTGAGGATTACAGAACAATAAGTTTAATATCCCACGCAGCTAAAGTTATTCTCAGGATCATCAACAAAAGAATAGAGAGTAAGGCAAATGATTGCTTAGGGGATGATCAGTTAGGGTTCAGGAAAGGAAGAGGTACGCGTGATGCCATTGCAGTAATGAGATCACTAATTGAGAGGAATATAACATACATCCAGGACGTTGTTGCCGTTTTTGTAGATTTCGAAAAAGCGTTTGATACAGTGAATTGGGAAAAATTAATGCGTGTATTGCAGAAAATAGGAATGGATTGGAGGGACAGGAGACTGATCCGCAACCTGTACATGTCTCAGACTGCTCAGGTGCGAGTGGGGAACGGAGAGTCCGGATGGGCAGTGTTAGGAAGAGGTGTAAGGCAGGGTTGCCCATTGTCACCGGTACTGTTCAACGAATATGTAGAGGAAATGATTAAAGAGGCATGGGAAGAACTGGAAGTAGGAATGAAAGTCGGAGGGGAATTCGTAAAATCGGTTAGGTTTGCTGATGACCAAGGTTAGTTACTCAGTCAGCCAAGGGGTTGCAAGCATTGTTGAATGAATTGGAGGTTCAGTGCGATAAATATGGGATGAGAATCAATATTAATAAAACAAAGGTTATGCGATTTTCCAGAAAGAAAAAGGCTAAGCTAAATATTAAAATAGGCGGGGAAAAAATAGAGCAGGTAGAACAGTTTACATATCTCGGAAGTGTTTTGGACCAATACGGTCAAAGTGGTAGGGACGTAAGGAGAAGGATTGCGCTAGGCAAGGAGGCTTTCTCAAGGAGGAGGGAGTTGATGACGGGGACGTAAGTAGGGATGTTAAGACAAGACTCGTAAAAACTCTGATATTGAGCGTAGCTATGTACGGCGCGGAAACGTGGTCGCTGAAGCAGGAGGATAGACGTAGATTGGAGGCTTTTGAAATGTGGGTGTGGAGGGGAATGGAGAAGGTGAAATGGACCGAAAGGAAAACAAATGAGGAAGTACTAGAAATGGTGGGGGAGGAGAGGGGTTTGTTGAGAGAAATCCTATGGAGGCAGGAAAAATGGATGAAAGGCGTATTGAGCGGTAGTGGAATGTTGAAGAGGGTAATAGAGGGGAGAATGTTGGGCAAGCGAGGTAAGGGTAGGAACAGGATAGGGTTGTTGGACGGGATGAAGGGAGGAAGGAAGTACACCGAGATGAAGAGGGACCTGATATAGATTAGTTTGCTAGGTGGGGAGTCACAAAATGCTTATTTGTAGTTGTGTCCATCCAAAAACCTACGTAAAACGGTAGATTACCTAATAATATATATATATATATATATATACATATATATGCGGGTCGCGGTGGTCTAGGGGGTAGAGCGTTGGACTACTGACCGGAGGGTCCCGGGTTCGATTCCCGGGCAAGGCACTTTGGGCACCTGCAGCTCCACCCAAGCTAGTTGATTTTTCGGGTACCAGATCTTCCTGGGAAACCATAACCGGCACAGGGAAAGGAATTGGCCCCCCTACCCTGATGTGTGAATATTCACACGCCGTCGGGCTTGGTGCATGGGTGAGCTCTACCATCACCTACTAAACCGACCTTCGGGTTGATTACTGTGTTTATATATATATATATATATATATATATACATACATATATATATATATATATGTATACAAATGTATATATATATATATACATACATACATACAACACACATGTATACACATCCTCGCGAAGTCCCTAACCTGTACGTTAATACTTATTGTAATTAACTGACTCCTGGGGAATTTCGACTACAAACATTCTGGTCCCTTATCGTTCTTGGAAAAAATGACATTATATACCTGTCAGTCTTGCAGTCTGTCTCTCTAGTCTTATATTCGTGATCCCTTCGACCGTAATACGTTGGGGTTCGTATTATATCCTTGACAATTGTCCGTATTAAACCTTGGCAATATCTGAATAAGTAAAAATATCAATTAAACACGCTGTCAATGGCGCGTGCTTGAAGAATGTGTGCATTAAATATAATTGTGATAGGGTGAGGGATGAGTGGGCCATGAAAGAATCTGGAATTTGATACACATCGATAATCATTTGATACACTGGTAATTGACCAGTATGAAAGCGGTGTGCCAGGCTGACTTAGCCAAGTGGAGAGAATGGATTCGAGTGAAATCACTACTAAGCAGATTTCCAAGAGAGAAGAGCAAAATTATTTAGGAGAGAGAGAGAGACGGAGTTGAATGGGGTCATTTAGCCGAAGAGACATTTAATACGATGAATATTAGCAGTTTGATAAACAGAAGAGCATATACGAATGTGGCAGGTCCGAAGTAAATGTACAGTTATGGAGAAAATTATAAAGTAGGAGTAAGTTTCCTCGTGAAACCTAAAATCAGGTATTTTTGACTTTGCCCCCCTCGACAGGAATCGGCTTTAAGGGTTTTGTTTATTTGGAAGACAGTCAGAGGCACATGCTGCACCAAAAGAAATCCCATTTACATATTACGTCAGATGAAAAAATTGTTACCTCATGATGTTTTGCGATATTTTGCTTTTTTATGACTTTTGCGAATTATATACCTGTGTAACCCAGAAGATTTTATTTATTTTAGCTTCTAAACTATTGTCCACCTTAAATTTTTCTGTCATCATTATAGGGCTGTATTTTCTGAAATGTGTCGAAGAGGCAGAATTCCATAAGAGTACATGAAATTATTATTAGGTGTTTCCCCGTTTTTTCCATGCTAAGGGAGGAATCCGTTATCGCGAATTTATTCATCGTCGCGAACAGAACGGCCTCACATCTAAAATACTTTGCCGCGAGGGATATCACAGTGTTCGTCAGATCGGAATGAACCGTAGGCGGTAGAAATTTCTTTTGGGTTATCCCTTCCATGGTCCCTTGACATTCTTGGCTGTTCTCAGAGATCGTTCCAAATGCTGGCGCATCAGAAAAGCGCATTTTATTAATTCATTTGAATAGCATGATCTTACCTTTGGAGGCATTGAAATTCTGAAAATGTTTCGCTGAGGGCCGAATGGTGGCCCACCCGGTGGCCTTGTACTAATATTTGACGGTCCATCGTCGCGTCCCCCGTTGTTTTTCAACTAATGATTGATTGAAAATGGCGAAATGGGAAGCTATGGAGCCGTTTCGTTGGCGATGTGAGCAGCAGAGTAGAATGGAATTGAAATGAGGAGAAATTTATTGCGGAGTAGGAAACTACGAGGTAACTTGCTCTCGTACAGGGAACCTGGTTTTGTGTCTCATATTTTTCATAGAAGATGTGGAACCATATTTGATAGGGGGGTTTTCTGTATAATTTTATCGAAAACTTATTTTGGGTGGTAATATTTATTAGATTTGTTGACTTCTTTGTCGTGGGGCTGACACTATCTTTGTATACATATCTTCATGTATAGCATGCATCACATATGATTGTTCACGTTATTCGATATATTTTCGTTGTCTTTTTCTTAGGTTTATTTATAAACGAAAGGAATATTGTCGTCTTGAAAACGAATCAGGACAGAATATGCTCTGATTATGATGCCTAACGATATACGTAATTTTGTTTTATTTTAGTGCCCTGCAAGCCACCGCTAGGGTGTGTGGCAAGTGGTAAATACACATCAGACTAATTTCGACCCGAGTATGACCCTACCGCGGTCGGATAACGTTATTATGATCCCTTATTGATCATGAAAGAAATGACATCTTAAACCCATCTGTTCTGCACTTAATCTCTCTAGTTTAATTTACATGATCTCGCCTACTCTATTACGATAGGAGGTAATAATACATCTACAGCATCCCTGCTAAAGAGACATCTTTCCAATTTATGCAAGAGCTTCAATCTGTAATTTAACCTTCGCTCCATTGAGTGATTCCCAGCCTAATATTTTGGATACGCTACTTGTTTATCATAACACCATTTTACAAATCTAGATCCTCTACGCTGCATGCGGACCAATTCGGCAATCAATCCTGCTTTGTGAGGATCTCATATTTAGTACTTGCAGCGAATCCTAAATGAGGCCAAAGCAATGAGATATAAAATTTCTCTTTGACCTCTATTTCACTCAGGAGAGGTCGTAAGGACAACGCCTAGTTATTTAATTTAGTCTACACATTCCATTTCAATATTCCCGATGTAGTGGGCGGGAATGGCTCCAAAAATTCCTCACGACGCACTTTTTAAAATTTAATTTAAATCGCCAAGTGTCGCTCTAGATGTCCTTCACTGTGCATTTGAGTTGGTACAGAGCATCTAATCATAGAGAAATGTAATAGGTCTAAATGCACGCGATGAACGGCTCGTACGTCAATCAATAATTCCATGATATCGTGAAACACATTTGGCTGATGGAATAAATTGAATCCCAGCGCTGAGATATGAATACATCTTTTTCATATTCTTCCGCCATAAGCGGTAAAACGAAATTATAAAATCCATGAAATGAACAAAAATGTGCTCGACTTCAATGTACACTGATATCACAGTAATTAAACAAGGCCACAGCAATAAACTCGAAGACTAGTTCAATAGGTGTGGGTAGGGGTCGTCTTGTATTGAATCCATTGCTTGTGGAATTCATACATGGAAGCAATTTGTCTTTGCTCTTCTGTTTGGTGGAGTCGTATTAAGTGCACACTCCCACCACTATCCGACTCAGTATGCGAATGCCACGGGCATTACAGAGGGCGTAGTCATCGCCTCTATTGTCGAGGGTCGAAGAATTATAACCACAGCAATCAAACCGATATTTGATAGGTGAGGGTGGAGCTCAACCCGTCCCGAACCCTATAGGGTGTTTGGAGTTCACGCATCAGGGTAAAATAGGGGCCATTTCCTAATTTTTGTGCTGGCTATGATTTCCCAGGAATATCTAATACCCCAAAAATCGTACAGTTTGAGTGAAGCTGTGGGTTCCCGAAGCTGGGAGTATTATCCGGGAATCGAACCTGGGCCCTTCCGACAGTACTGAAGAAGTTCCGACTGAAAGGAAAACAAAGAGGAAGAACTGGAGATGGTGAGTGAGGAGAAGGGTTTGTTGAGAGAAATCCTATGGAGGCAGGAAAAATGGATGAAAGGCGTATTGAGCGGTAGTGGAATGTTGTAGAAGGTAATAGAGGGGAGAATGTTGGGCACGCGAGGAAAGGGCAGGAACAGGATAGGGATGTTGGACGGGATGAAGGGAGGAAAGAAGTACACAGGTATGAAGAGATGTCCTGAAGAGAGACCTGATGTAGATTAGGTTGCTGGATTGGGTTTTGTATGGAGTTACAAATTGTTTATTTGATAGTTGTGTCCATCCGAAAACCTACCTTAAACGGTAGATTACCTAATAAAAAAATAAGTTGCAAAGACACCATTATTGGCCCTGGCTACTCATTCCAATTTAACTAATCCACAGACTAATCATTCCTTTTTATTTGCACAAGTTCAAAATTATAACCCCCATGAGTAATGCAATACATCCTCGCAATAGGAATTTTTTCCTTATCCTTGGTGATGAAAGACATTTGTTTTGGGAAAATAATATGTCCTGGCAATATCTTTTTCTTAATGAATTGACACCCAAATTCCACTTGAGCGGATCGATTATCAATGATGTATTAGGTATGTCCCAAAAGTAATATGACTGAGTCGATTAAAAAGAATTTATTGCCATGATTGATACATTCACTCAAGTGGTATTCGAAGTAGCACCCTTGTGCATCCACATTCCGCTGCAGCGGGTTTTACACGCCTCGTATGGTTTCTGGAAGGCGGCACCCGGAATGCTGTTAAGCTCCCTCGTCACCGCCTATTGTAACGCTTTCACCGAGCCGTGGTGACGTCCTTTCAGCACGGATTTGAGGAGGCGGGGGAAGAGTAAGAAGTCTGGTGGGGCCTTGCCTAAAACATTCGGATCCTCACTCACATGGTCGAGAAGCTATTGGCAGATCCGCGTGCGAGTTTCCTTTTTGTTCGTCCGAAGCACTCGCGGCACCTCGTACACACCTTTCTCATGCTCATGTTTTTGGCCAAAATTCGACATTCAAATCACTTTTAGGATTGCCAAGTTCATCAGTATCGGCAATAGTTTCGCGAAAATAGACTAATTTCAGATATTACCACAATGCCTCAAAATTTTTCAACGTGCATACCTTGAGCGTCGACACACTTTTGCGCTTGAGATTTTTCTATGACTCGAAGGCTCCCTGGTAGGCGGATTCCGGACGATCCTTAAGGGTACGCGTGCAAGCTTCATCGACGGCACTTAACGTCAAACCATGGTGGTGTCCTTAGAGGGAGGATCTCACTTTTGGGTAAAAGGAAATAGTCTGCTGGTGCCAAGTCGGGACTGTAAGGGGGTTGGGAAATCATCGAGATGTCGTCTTTCGCCAGGTAGTCGGTTATCTTGGAGCAGCTCTTCGGGACTAGATTAGCGGCGATATTTCGTATCGCTAAATTTTCAGTGATAATGGTATGCGCTGTCACTGTCTTACCATTGCCAATGCGTTCTGCAATCATGCACGCACATAAACCGACACGGTATCAATTCAGCACTTCACGCATATGCCAGGAAAATATTGTTACCGACACTTTTTATAAAAAACTATTAAAATCATTTAAAACTTTGGCGTTTCTGTCAATAGGTAATTGTGAATCCTCACCAAAGGCAGCGTGAGTCCTCTCCGGGTGTGGACAATGACTCCTTCGCTCTGAGAGACGGTTCCGTCCCGCGAGGCTGTGCCTCTAGAGAGGCAGCTTTTATGGCGAACCTATGGGGGATCTTCTCCGCAGAAGAATGCAACTTACCCTCGTGCACCGTGGCGGCAAAGTTGAGCGGAGGAGACGGGGGGGGGGGGCGAATTGTCAGCGTCGATTGGGGAGAGGCAACAGAGGACGCGGCGTCCACAAACCATCGTGGGATGGATGAAATGGGGGCGTGAAGTGGAGGGGTGTTCCTAGTGGTTGGGGGAGAGACGGCCCCCCACTTCCGGAGTACTCTCTTTGCTCTTTCCATCCCCTCCCTTCATCCCTGCCCGCGTCTTTGTGCGCATTGTCGACCGCGATTTGTTCGGAGATGGTGCGAGTCATCCGGGATCTTTCCGGGAGAGGAGGCGATGCTCCAGGGAGACAAGACGGCGTGTGCTCGTACTACTAGAAGACACATCGTCGATCCATACACTGGAGGGCGGAGTTTAAGGGCGCAACCGTCCTCCCTAAGGAAGGGAAACAAATCATGTAAACATTTAAGAGACACGAATTGCTTCTAAATATCCCACGGTAAATGTAAGTAGATCCACATAATAATAATAATCTTAACAATTCTTTCCCTTTTCCACTCCGAAAGCCTTACTTAATTAATTTAAGGCCCAGCCCCCACTCTTCTTTCCTTCTGACCTTCTCCTCAAGTCTAACCCTTACGCTGCAGAAGGCGGTTGTGCCGCCCAAAAATTCAATAACCCAAACGTGTTTCTTTTTTGTTTTGCCCTTCTGATGAATGCACGCACCACTGCTACGTTTCTCAGCCTCACCTAACACACTAAACCCTCATTTAATTCTGCATATCTTTCCCTTCTCTATCCCTTCCTAATCCTTTCCCTTTCGCGCTTGCCCAACGATCTCTCCTTTATCGCAGTCTTCAATATTTCATTACCAACCAAATTGCCTGCTACTTTTGTGTATATCCCATCAATCCTCATTCCCTCACTAGGACCTCAGTCCTCTTCTTTTGTTTACGTATGTAGATTCTCATTTCATACCTGTCACAGCGATTTTCAAGTTTACTCCCTCAATGATTGTAAACCTTAGGCTTATTCCCTAACCATGTAAAACTCGATCATCCGCACCTACAACGGGTGTAATGAACTCACCGCCTGCCTTTGAACCTACCTCCAGCTTCTCTCGTGCATATTTTAAGATTTCCTCCGCAAGTTCCAGTGGGGAAGTTCGAGTGACAGTGGACGGACCCGTCTGCTTCATCTCCCAACATCACTCAGTCCGACTCTCCATTCGCTACCCGCCCCTGTGAACTCTGAGATATGTCAAGGTCGAGATATGTCTCCTGTCCTACCAGTTCACCTCTGTCGTCTGCAACAAAGTCATTAATACATCGAATTTTATCTGTTAAATTGCCTCCTCGAAAAACATGAAGCAAAAAATACATCGTGCTTTATGTTCATCCTCATTAGAGACTTCATTAATGCAATTGCATCACACGGATCTCTCCCCTTCTTAAACCCTAACTTATCCTCTTCTGGGTGGACATATGAAATCGTCTTCATTCTTTTGTTGACGATTCTAGTTGCTACCTTAGCTGCGTGAGAAATAAAACTAATTGCTCTAATAACCCCATCCATATTCGCCAGCCTCTCCCTTTTTTTAGGATGGGAAGTAATACCGACCTGACGAAGCCGTTCATCCAAATCAATTCGTCATAAGTCAAACGAATGAGCCCACAAAAACTATTTTTTCCTCGCTTTCCAAAGTTTTGCGTAGCCTTCACCACTTGCGAGTGACTTAATCTCGTTCGCATGATACGACCACAGTCCACAGCCTGTATTTTGTGCTCCTTTGTGAGTTTGATTGTGTTTGTTTATTTGGTTTTTTCCAAGTGATTTTGTAAGTCGTTATTTATCAGTTTCATCTAAAAGCCATATGCTTTGCAACTGAGGAGTTTTTCATAACATTGGAGTAGACTTTTTTTTTCGCCTAACGTCCGATGCATGAATTAAATCACCTTTTCAACAAAATGGTGATGCCAGTCAAATTTCTAAGGTTGCACCTGGCAACATGGCGCATCTCCTCATCCTCTCCTTCATCCCTCCTCACCGCTCTTCCCAAGACGAGTCGTTCTCGAGAATATCTCATCTGCTTAATTACAATGACAGTCAGATAGTCTCGTCGAACAAGCCCAGCCTATCTTTTCGCACAAAGTTCTGATTTAATGTCCATGCCTCTCGATTCATATTTTGTTCCTTTCGTATTATCTTGCTAGCGCTGAATTAAATTAGCGCCAGTAATATATACAGGTATGGTCAGGCAAATTGCCTGACAAATAGCAATAATACGTGCATTTATTGAATCATAGCGTGCAGATTAAACTTGGGGAAAATGTTGGCATTCAATTTAACACATTCGTATTTGTTTACTGTGACTCAATATTCCTTTATTTAGGAAAATAGGAAAAATGGCGACCAGACTCTCGCAAAATACGAAATTCAAAAGAACGCGCGCAACTTTTAGGCATTGCTACAACTTTCATGTTTTGCAACAGTAGCCTGAATTATTTGCGAGAGATTTTAAGGGACACTCGCGAAAAGAAATGGAGGGCTTGTATGTGGACGCCGCCACCAGGGGGGGAGATTGGTGAGGGGGCGGGCGGGGGTTGAGAGCAGGGATTTCCGAGATCTGTGTCGCGGGGGAGATGGTTTCCGATAGCCTGACGACGCGAAGGAGAAAATGGGGGGAGGGGGAAGCTCTTGCTCTGAAAGGGGTCGGGATGGTATGGTGAAAAGCGAGGAGTCGGGGGGACTGCTCCCGAGATGGATTAGACGGCGTCGGGGAAGGGTGCCCCACGAAGGTAATGCTGCGATCCCGTGATGATGTGGCACATTGCGAAACGAACACGAGAATGGAAATTTAGAATTTTTGCAAGTTGTCTAATTTTCAAGGATTATTAACGAGTGGACAGTTTATTCAACGCTTTTGACAGCTGTTGCTTTGTACAGATGATTATTGACTAATGTCTTTATGTTTTTGTTCGACTGAACATTTTCCCGTAGTTTTTTTTATTGTTTGTTTGTTATTATCGTGCCTATAGGTCTGATTCAATATCAGTAGAAAGAAACACAATTACATGTCAGAATCGCATAGTTTCAGACTTGACTTTTTGGAAACTTTCCATATTAGAGAAAAATGATAATTAACAATTGTGATTTCCACGATGCTATTTTTACTCACGCCTCCCGGATTCCAACTTTTCGTGTCATGTTCCTAGTGAAAATTTCACCTAAAAACGTATTACATATTAAAGTAACTCAAAGTAAAGTAACAAATTAAACTGAAATAATTTGTGCCTTCCTTAAAGTGTAAATTGCGTCTTTAATCTTTGTGTTTCCAATGTCTCTTAACTTCAAGTCTCTCTAACTTATAATTTGTGACGATTATTCTTCGTTATTGACAATTATTCACGAACTGGCCATCTTTGTCCTCATCCATGTTAAATTAGGTCATGTAAAAGTGTCCTAACACATCATTATTATTTCTTATCATTGTAAAGAGCCACGTTGTCCGATTTGTTACGGATACTGTCCAGAAAGCAACTTCTGTTTTCGTGTAACGTGAGAAGTAGTAGAGGGAGCCGAATGGTCACTCTATCGACGCACACAGTATCGTATGTCAGTACGCCTCGATCTTCAGTGGTTGGAAGCCGCTTGTCGTTTATGTACAATAAAGAGTAAAAATGAACAATACAATTTAAATACCCACCAAGTGTGAAGTCCGTTCAGTGATAAGGTTTTTATTGGCGATAAACCTCAAAGCTGCTGACATTCATCGGAAGATTTGTGGTCTGCATGGACCAAATGTGACAAGTGATAAGAGTTGTGCTTCAGTGATGTCGTTCGTCTGAAAGTGAGCACAAATGTCCATGATGATGATTATGATCCGCCCGTCTGTGGTGAACGATGAACTGCTCCAGAAAATAGATGAAAAAGTCCGTGAAAACCGTCGATTTACGATATCTGAAATCTTTAGAAAATTTCCCACAGATTTATACGACTCTGTTGCATGGAAACACGACTGAAAAGTTATGCTACCACAAGTTTTGTGCTCGTCTCGACGAGGAACTTCAAGATTTTATCATCGATTGGCTACGATCTCAGGCGGCAGAATTTTATGCTGAAGGAAGTCGTAAACTATTTCAGAGATATGGCAAATGTTTCAATCTATTTGGCTAATAAGTATATAAAGGTATATCTGGTCTAGTAAAACTAGATCTGAGAATAATAAATGTTCAGATTCTATTCCAGTGTATTTTTTAAATCATAACGGAGGTTACTTCGTGGACAGCCCTCCTATTTATGTCGCAGTAGAATACCGTATCAATTGCGCAATATCTGTGCTGATTAATACGGATCCTTCGTTAACATGGGGCTCGAGCACTCGACTACATATCGTATAGTGTCAAACGTAATAGTTGTTCGTGGAGGGGGCTTTTTGCCGGGGGAGGGGGCGCGTGGGTTGCGCCGGCCCTTCTCCTTGAGCGTGTGGGTGACAGGGAGTGGGCCGTGGGAATCGGAGCGTCGTCGCGGGGAGGGGGTGGGTGGTTTGCGGCGGGTGGATATATTCCCGTCGCGACAACCCGTTAGGTGGGGGCACGGGGGCGGCCGCAGGGGATCTCGGTCATCCGAGACGCCGGGGGCGAGACGCATTTTGATGGCCGCAAACGCCGCCGCGGTTGATCTCGGGCGATTTACTTTCATCCCCACCAAGACTCTGGGGGCATAGGTGCGCAGATGTACAATTAATCAATCCGCGCGTGAAGTGGCAAGGGAGACGCCGATTCCGTCTCTATCGAGTTTCTTCCAGACTCGGCAGTGATGAACCGTAAATGGATCCTCGAGACCGAAGAGGTGTGCTCCCTATCGGCCGTCTTTACCACAGACGTGGTTATCTCAGAAGATGATTGTATCATGTGCATGTTTAAACACGACTTCTGCCGAAGGAATTGGAGGAGGAATATGGGGAGGAAGATTCATCATTTTATTATTTTTTTCATTCACTTCTATTTAATTTGCAATTCTCGTGAATCCATGAACGTGGGTTAAAGGTTTCAGTAGTCAAAGGTCGTGAATCCCTTAATGTGTGTTAGTTAAAGATGTTCTGAGCAAAAATACATTTCGATAAATATAGCATTGGTTTCTCATACCCGCTAGAAAAAGCATTAGTCATAGAAAGAGGCAAATATTCGGTTAAATTATTCTGCCAGGTACATCCCTCAGGCACAGCAGACTCCTGCGCGTTTTTTCTCACTCGGCAAAGGCTAGTATATGATGGGGTAATTTCTGGCGTTACAGTCGGGAGGATGCGGTTACCAGCTAAACTGAAACACTTACACGTGAAAGGAAATACTAAAAGTAATAGAGTACTATATGTAGAAAAACCACGCACTTCAGGTTTGCCTAAAAGGTGCCGTATTTCATGCTGGCCTATGGTTATTCCTCCTCATTTTATAGCAATCATTTATTACACAGCCCTCACGAGCAGCGAGGAAACTGTATTTGAAAAACGTACTCGTAGATACCCTTGGCCGTAAACATCTTGCGAACAGAAAATCCATGTGAACCAGCCTATCACTAATGACGAGGTCATAGGTATGGCACGAATATCGGTTTCACCCCGAGCAAGGATAATCCTTGGCACAAAATATCTCTTTCCAAGTGCATTTTATACTTTCTCCACCCGGCAAACTCAATGAATAACTCAAACATATAATGAAGCTGTGGAGTGGCCATTCCTGTTCAAAGTAATGATGCAGGTAGTGTAGACACCAACATACACACACACAAATAAATAAATAAATATATATATATATGTGTGTGTGTGTGTCTGTTCCTCAGTGAGGCGGTTGCAAAGGCGTCTGACCCCGTGTGGCGGCCATTAAGTGATGGTGTCACGTTAAAAACACTATTGAGGAAGGCAACGGGAAACACCCTCAATTATTATCCCCAAGAAAATAATGACGGACAACAGAGAAATTGAGTCCTGGCAACTGCGGGACTCGGCCCAAGAGGCCGTGTGTCGTGCCCGGCAGCGGGGGAGGCAAGGCTTCCGCGGTCGTCATCCCACGAAACCCTTGCGGGGGAGAAAAAACAGCAGCAGGACAGAAGACGCAGAAGAAGACGGAAGTACTTAGAATAGGAACATGGAACGTCAGGACAATGTTGAGGAAAAGCAAATTAGAGAATATTAAGCGATAGATGAAGAGAGGTAATGGAGATGTTTTAGGTCTCTGCGAGGTGAGATGGAAGGATAGCGGGGATTGCTGGAGTGATAATTATAGAAAAATATATACAGCGGCGGGGACGAGAGCCAACGAGGGGTTGCTGTAATATTAAATAATGGGGTAGGAAGAAGCGTAGTCAACATAGAGCAAGCAACTGATAGTCTTATGTCATGACATTAAATACAGGTGTCCCTCATCCTAAACCTGGTCGAGGTGATCTTTGACAGCAAGTACCTCGAAGGAAAATGTATTCGTAGTACACTCTTCTCTATCATCGCTCGCTTAAGCGTCGGATTATTTCGTGATCAAGAAAGACATGGAAGCCAATCTCTCCCACATTTCAAGGGGTGTTTGCATAGTTCCAAGTATTTAAACAGGATCTTCTTGATATTTAACGTTTAGATATTTGGATACAAATTATCATCAACGCCATATTAGGAGTGAAAGAAACATGGAGCCGTATTAAAAAGAAACACGGCATGCCTCTCTTAAAGTTAGAATTTCTGAACCGCTTTCTTCACACTCATTTTTCCCATTAATTTTCATTAATATTCATTTAATCCTTGGGGTGTCGAGTGAATACCACCTTGATTCTTAAGGTGCTTTTTTAACTGTCCATTTAAATAAATAAAAATGCTAGTTTATGGTTATTGCCTTGTAAAACAGCCTTTTAGTTATCCAATTGTAATTATTTTGGCGCGTGTTTGATAGATTGCTTTCTTTTATTTTCTTACGACTAAAAAAATCTTCCATGTATTTGTTTCTAAATATGTTATATGTAATTACAGCAAAATATAATGGATTATCCGTTAAATCCGGTCCACGTACCTATATGACACAGCTATTATAAAAGTTTGGGGATCTCTGCTATAGGCCATGCTCCGATATTGGTGATATTTTACATTCAGTTACTTTCGTTTTGGCGCATGTTATTTACAGGATAAAATGAGATAGAATTTAATAGCCGCTGTTCAGTTGTGAGCGATAGAGTAACTCGCCTGCTCGTTGCAGATAACCTCCATATTTCCCCTGCTAATGATGCTTAGGTTTGTAGAGGCTATGAACAAGCATTGCAAGAAGGAACACAAGAGCATGTTGGAAAGAGTGAATCGACGAGACGGAGGCGTGGAAAGCGTCCAGGGGCAGGGAAGTTGGGAAGAAATGAGAGGGAGGTTCCTGGCAAAATCTAATGTCATCAGTTTTCTGCTTTGGGGGTTATATGCGTAGAAATGTCTCTTATGTTAAAGAATATTAAGTAGCACATGTTAATGGGCACCTAACTTTCATCATGCCGAAAGAAATTCTTTAATGCTTCCAGAGTATTTAGGTGTGAATGTTTCACAGCACGACCCGTTTGGTTATGTTACGTATAGTAGGCAAATTATTTGTCATTCTGAAGCCAACGATAATTAATAATTAAAGAATTCCTAGCCAAAGCTAAAATATTTTTCACATAATTTTATTCTCTGGTGAATCAGTGTCAGGAGGGTACATTTCATTTTATAGGGGTGGGAGCGGCATCCCGTGCGCCCAAACAGCCTTTTCTTTCTCTTCTTCCGCTAAATGATCGTTCTCCACCCTCACTTGCATTCGCCTCTTGAAGATATGCCGTTAGCGAGATGAGGGAATTCCGATTGGAAAGAATTTTACGAATTACAGCCACAGAGAATCTATCTTCTGTCGGAGTCAACCATTTCTCACATAATTTGTATGTACAAATTTGTGTCTCTGAAGATGTTTAACCTACTTGAAAAAACTCAGGACGTTGAAATTTGGCAAACTCCTAGCACACACTTTAGAATCAAATCCGACAGAAAAATCGCGAAATCCCACGAGGGTGAAGAAAACAGTATCTCTCTAATATTGTGTGGGGAATTCCACGGAATAAGCCCATAGTGCCAAGCGTGTCCCTCACAGATTTGGATGTTAGAATACCCAAATATTAACTCATCGTCAAGAGAGACTTCTTCATTTGGATATGAAGCACTGAGTATTTGAATTCTGCCAATTATTTTGTCTGTTCGTGCAATTGTGTTCGAGGATGTGTCTAATCATGCTGAAAATTTCGGTATTTGCAGTCGAAAAGGATGCGAAATTATCTCATTACACGAAGAAAAAGATTCACTGACATAAATAAAATATTTATTTCCATTTCGATTGCATATAGTGAAAGGGAAGCAAATGATTTCTTTGTACTAACCTGTGCGAAGAAGTCCTACTATTTTAATTATTCTCAAATTTTTTTCAAGACAAGTTTTTAAATTAATTGACTAGATTAATGCTAATTGAGTAGCTTCAGGCGTGATGTGGTGGAAGTCGAACAAAATGAATTATAGATGGTAGCACTTTTCCAGGTGATCAAGTGGAAAAGTGCTACCATCTATTATTCATTACATTAATACTAATTATTTTGCCATTAATATCACGAGATTTTCCATATGTTGGTCCCCAATTAATCTCCCCCTTTTCTTAAGAACATTCAAACCTTTTTTCGCCTTACGTTTACGGTCAAAACGGCGTTTGGAATAGCCTTAATATGCCGTTTACTACAGGTGTCACTTGTAATAATGGACTGAATCACTTTCTATGTCATCTGCAAGCGGCAAAATTTGATTCTCGAATCTTCCGAGAAATCGTCACCCATTGGGGGGGGGGGGCCTTTGGCCTATACACAGCTACTACTTACCTCTTCCACACTTCATGAAGACTTATTAACGCCGGTACAATTGTTATATGCGCATAAGTTAATTAAATTACGAATTGTGTGCGTTTTTGTCGTTCAAACTGAGTTCACCCTACACTCGAGCAAATGCTAGCAGGCATTTTCCTAACCGTGCCCGGAATAATTCGCCTCTTAACTGGATCTCTTTGGATACAAAGGACTTGCGGAGAGACAAATTACCAGAAAATAATTGATCCTTCAAACGTTCTTTCCCAGCGTAATTACTCCAGATCCGGCGAAGACACCAATGATGCAAATGAAATACGGCGTTGCCGTTCATCTGTGACTAAATCAATAAATAGATCTCCTTCACGCCTCAAACAAAATGCTCTGTCGGTGATTAATTCATCGAGGCCCTGTGTTGCATCCTGAAATACCCAAGATCGCTCGAGTCAGTAGGAACGCCAGTCTTCAAAAAGCGAGTGTAGTCACGTGTCGCAACGATGCTCGTAAATCCATTAAGAAACCGGGGGGATGAAAAAATTAAGTTCTGCATTGTTTTGTCGAGGTCTTAGGAAAATGTCTCAATCGCCTCACGTCCGCCGCACGGGCTCTGAAATCCCAGTCTCCATTTCAGACACCGTGCATCCTATCTATTCAGGAAGGAACCAAGAGCGGATGCCTAAGAAAATACCACCTGGTTAATAGATTCTATCACTCCGTGTCACAAAGCCATTGCATCGCAAAATCCGGTGAACCCAAATTTAAAGATGGAGTAAAAAACTTAAATTTGGGTTTTATTGACTTATTCGGAGAAAGTATTGAGGGAAACTCGTCAAGAACTCATATATTTTCTTTCTTGCTCCTAAAAGTAAGGCAGCATGGCTTATAATTTGACATTAGATTCGATGGGTGGCATGCTTAGAGGTTTAGGGAAGCGTTTAGGAAAGCTTAGAGGTTTAGAGGATTCTCCAAAGTGTCGAGCCGAGAATCAATCCTTGGACAGCCAGTGAGAAGGGGAACAAACAGTCCGAACTCCCAAGCCGCTTAGTCATGGACCGAAAGGCCGTGGGAATGGCTCTCATTTTGCTCACTAGTAGTGGATTTCCGCTCACACTTGAGGAATACCTTGATATTGTGACAATGGTAAAGTCTCTGCTAATCCTGGAAACTGTTGGCCCCCCACGATGGCGAATGCTCTGAGGAGTAATTGAAGAAGACTTTCTTGTAAGTATACCGGTTGCCAATTGGATACACTGTGTGGGATGTGTGCACACGCAAAGTTTGTCAAAGCACACCGCCGTCGGCATTATTCACCCCCTGCCACACACCCTTGCGGCGGCTTGCAGTATACTAAAAAGATTTAAAAACCCTACAGTTAATCTCAGCTGTCGGGAAACTACCGGCGGCACCACCAAGCAGCTTAGCGCTGCGCATCGACTAGACTATCCAGTGGTCAAAATGTCGTAAATCGCCGTACGACAACCCCTTAGCCATGCTAGGTTGTTTTGTGGGGATCGATGTTGATAAAACTTAGCAAAACAATTGGATTCCTGTGAAGTTTTCGGCTTCATTTCGGACATTAGATGTTGTGTTGTCAGATGAAACATTATGCTCAATGATTGAAATCCACTTTCATACCCTTCTTTTGTTAATTTTGATGGGGACTTAAACCATTTTGAAAATGAATTGCTTCTGGTGCGTCTTCGGTAAATTATAATATATCATCATCTTCTGTAGTTTATTTTGAACGAAATTTTGGGACTGGAGTGAAGTTGATGTCTTACAAGCATTAGATATTATTGACGATAAGATCTTGAACACTTAATTTTTTAATCGAGGAATTTTCCCCCGAAGAGTTTTGGACCTTAGCCCTAAAATTGGAGCGTATTATCGAACCAAAGTTTGATTGAATGGCACCTCTGGGCTACATCGATCTCTCGAAGTGGACACCCAGACGGACCAGTCAAGTTGAAACCCAAACATACCCTAAGCGGTTAAATTTGATGAACAAGATATTATCATACCAAAAAGAGAAGATAAATTGAGAAGCAGGGATTCTCTGACCATGTAGAGTACTAAATGCATATCGTATATGCCCCAACATGGCATATTCTCTTGAGCATCTTCAGTGGGTTCTGCGGCGTCACGGGGGTGAGCGCCCCTCTCTATCGTAAGAGTTGATCACAACCCTGCCACAACGATAATCCTTCCATTCCGATCATTAACATTCAACAATTTTCATAGTATTTTCCCCTTCTGACACCATAATGTTTTTATCATTATGCAAATCAACTGCACTTTATTGAACAAGAGTTTGTGTTGGATCGTAGTCTTCCGTGGCGTTCAGGATTCGTGGATGTCTCCATTTTTCCTGACCTCCATTCTCCAGAGAGTCTCCATTACCACCTGACGAACGCCTGGAAGAGAGTGTTCCAGAAACCAGCCAATCACAACGCAGCAGCGAGAGAGCGAGGGCTATATAAGCGCAGCCAAAAATGATATCGGCACTTCGACCTGAAGACGCCTGGTGGAATCCAGGCGAAACTGTCGTCAAGCATGACTACCAACGCGGCGGGAACCCGAAAAATGGAGACATCCACGAAAACAAGAGTTTGTCTCAACCTTCAAACACAAATGAATTATCTTCGAGCTGTAATTAAATAGAAACGATGCAAGTTGGCGTAGGCTACCACGTCATTTTCACAACACAATGTCCTTGTCAGTAGCGTATTGGTCTCACTGACGACAGCCTTTCCCCCACCAAGAACCTGAGACGCTTTGTGGTGTAGTGTAAATCGATTCTATTCATGAAATGTTTGTTTTTTCAATTGAAGATTGATGTATCAATCTGTGGTTCCAGAAAGTGTTTTAGGTTGATTTAAGGAACTTTATATGGTGTTATCGGGACGCACGTAGCCGGCCCAATGCTCGACTGATGCAATCTGGCGGCCATTACGAAGACTATCGCCCAGTCCAATAACAGCGCTAATTGCCTGAGACCCAACGAGCCGTCTGTGCTTGGCGGGTCATCGAGCTGTGCGTATGGATCCAGTTACGTTAGTTTCTGTTGCCCTTGTTTTTACTCTTCGTCGAAAATGGAAATTGACGAAATTACGGAGCAACGAATCAACGTCAAGTTTTTTGGTGAAGTGCGGTCAAAGTTATCAAGAAATTACTGAAATGTTGCCAGGTGTTAACGGTGATAATGCTCTAAAGAAAGCATCCGTTTTATAGTGGATTAAGCGTTTTGAAGATGACTGACAAGAGGCCACGGATGATGCAAGGTCGGGACGATCTTCAACCACCTGTGTTGACGACAACATTGATCGTGTGCGGTCCCTTGTCCTTAGCGCAAATCTTGAGTTCTACCTTCGAGTTCTCAAGCGTTTGAGAGATCGCGTGCGTCGTGTGCGACCAAATTTTACTCAAGGCGATGGATGGATCCTTCACCATGGCAATGCGCTGCACATGCAGCATTGGTTATTTGCCAGATTCTGGCCAAAAATTGAAACACCATCCTTGATCGTCCTCCTTATTCGCCAGATTTCGCCCCCTGCCACTTTTTTCTATTCCCAAAATGCAAAAATGTAATGAGGAGACATCAATGGAAAGATTTGGACACAATAAAACAAGAAACGACGAGAAATCTAAAAAGTTTCACTGCCGAGTACTTCCAAGGGTGCTTTAAACAGTGAAAAAGAAGATGGAATAAGTGCATAGCCTACGAATGGAGAGTACTTTGAAGGTGACAAAATCGATGGAAACTAAATTTTGCAACAAAGTTTTTGTGGTCACAGTTCGCGTCTTTATTGACCTCGAAGTAGCCTCGTAGAGCGCTGTGCTCCCGTTGTGAGCGATCCCTTCGGTACCCTCGGCGGTATTCGACCTTTGTGATATTTCGAATCCTCTAGATATTCATAGGACACCACCACCTCCTTCAGGCAAGGAATAAGGAACTACTCCCTCTCTTTTACCCTGTAAAGTACACTCACAGTTAGGTTTAGTATTAGGTGAGATCTACTGCCACTTATCCCACAAAGCTTCGAGTTAATTTTTGTGGCATTATATGGCGTTTGACGATAATAAGTAAACAAAATAGTTAGTGAATTGAAATCGGAAGTTCCTAAGTCTGATACCGTTAAGGTGACTGTGTCAGACTTAGGCACTTCCGCTCGCCCTTCCTGCTGGAGTACTTCCAATTAAACAATTCCTAACCGTGTGACCGACCTAATAAAATTTTAGATTTGGAGTGCAGATTTAATGTAGTTTACTTTATAAGGGCAATATTTTGTCTAAATCATTAATTGGAGAAATATAATTCACACGGATTCTTAAAGCCGTTCTCCTTCGAGGGAGGCCAAGTCTAAAAAAAATTCTAAAGTAATTTCAAAAAATCTTAAAGGATGTATTTGAGTTTTAGCGGGGACCTACCTACTCTCGGTATTTTCCTCCATCCTCCCCTGTCTACGCATGCTCTTTCTTTCACCCCTGTAACACATTCGTTTATTGTTTCATTCATTCTATTGTCTCTCATCTGTGGCCTCTTCGACCAAATACACCCACGACTCTGTCTCGCCCTACCATTACTATCTTCTTTCATCCATGTTCGGTCATTCGACTCATCCACTCTCTGTTTGTGAACAAACCGGCACAGCTCATCCATCACCACATCCGTATTCCTTAATGGTGCACACATTCATCACCCTATTTTTCCAATTTTTCCCACAAAGCTAAATCCTCCGGATTTAATCGATATTAATCTCGATTTTCACTTCCTTCTCGCTGATGAATAAGTCAAAAAATTTCTTAAAATCATAAATTGAATAGAAACTTTTCATGATCATTGTGCTAAATCCTATTTTAAATGTTTCTAAAAACTAATATTTACAGATTTTTAATTTAAAATTACAAATGATGATTAATAATAGTGGATCCGGAAACGGATTTACGCTTAGGGAGGAGTCGAGGGGGGGAATACCCCTCCACTCTTGTCCCCTCTGCAGTTCCGCGGGGGTCAGATATCTCCTGAAGCATCTTAAGTATTTAGTCTGATACTCCGTAGCATGAGATCCCGCGAGAGAGATTTGTCCGATACGAGGAGGGAAGGATTAAATGAAAACGCGGATGTCTGAAACAAAGCGCGCATTGAACTGTGGCCCCATTGGTCGGCGAGGGGTCCTTGGAGGGAAAGGGATCCCCTCGTGCGCCCTCCCGCCCCCTCCCCTCGAGCACGACACGGAAGACGCGCGGGAGAAGGCCCCCCTCCTCCGCCGGCGGCCCTCCCAATCCCCTCCATCCACCTTGAACCGTGACGACGGGAGACGCTCGCGAGGCAGCCGTCTGCGGCTGGAGGGCGCGCTCGCTCGGGGGGAGCAGGGCCGCCGCTCCCCCGCCCTGCTGCGCCGGCCATTATTCCGGCCTGTGGAGGGCCTTCTCACTCGATCGGGAGGCTCTCCACTCGAACGCGCCGACGACCGGCTGACAGGTGGCCTCGAGGAGTTTCCTTAAAGACGCGCAATTGTGGTAACCTTGGCTACAAGAGTACGATAACGTTCTATCACGCAATCGTAAAGAAAGCTGATTTTTGTAATATTCTACGTAAAAATTTATTAGGTACTCTAGCACGATTGGTTTAGCTCATCATCGGGTACAGCACGCGGAATACATTCTCTTGTTCCTCCGACCAAACTTCGTATGTGAATTGAAGCACTCACGATAAGAAAATAATAATAATAATAATTATTATTATTATCATTATCGATTATAATCGATGATGAGCACTCGAATTAAAGATGTTATTTAATTAAAAGAAAAGGTTAATAAACAATAAAATGAAGCGTAGGAAAAGAATAAAACAGCTATTTTAATGCCACTTAATTTTTTTTAATTATACGACCCGGGTTTCAGTACATAGTATCATAATTAGTTACTGAACTATGAAGTGTACCATCTAAAGGGTACTATCAGGTACGATAACTGTTTTCTCTTTCCGTAATGGATAAGTTCCACAGAGTCAAGCCTGAAACTACGAAGTTCATGAAGGGTAGGGTTGTAATGATGTGAGACGTGGTGTTTGGGGCAGGAGGATGGGCGTGGATTGGTGCCTTTTGATATGCGAGCGAGGAGAGGAACGAAAAGAATGGGTTGGACGGAGTGGAGGACGATGGCGAAGGATTCGGGTTCGTGAGGGAGGGTGTTAGGTGCCTTGGCTGGTACCCTCCCCTCGCCACTCACTCCTCCCGCGCCCCAATTCCGGGTTCTGCTTCTTGCATCGTCTCCTCTTCCGGAGATCTCTTTAAACCGTGCATCGCCTCCCATGAATGAACCCCTCTTTCTTTGCGTGAACGCCTAAGACCCGCGAAGCGAGAGAAATAAGGACGGGGGATCCCTCTCGCGTTGCGATCATCTCTCTTTTCTTCGCGTTGACCTTCATAGAATCAGGCACGGATAAGTAGGCATGCGCCGCCACCTTCCCTCCCGAACATAGGGAGAGGCAAAAGGCATTTTGGGGCAAAAGTTGAAGAGAAAACCATCTCCTTCCGCTTTTCCCAGGAACAAATACGAGGGTAGGCTGAAAACAAATGCTCACATGTTTGTAGACCATAAACAAAATGACCTTCAGAAACACTCCTGGTGGCATGTGGAAATACAATACTCATGCGCAGGTTTGGGGTCGTAACATTCATCCAGTGTACGTATTTTGAGAAGCGGATGTATGGAGACGTGTTCTAGTACCATGTCAAGGCGAGTTAAACAGCTCGCTGTTATTGAATTTTTAACTGCTGAAAAAGTGACTCCTACTGAGATTCATCGTCCACTGAGCACGACGTTCGATTCAACCGTTTTTAATTCTAGGAGTACACCTTGGGAATATTTCACAGGAAATCCTTAACGTGTAATTATTTTCAACTGTGTGTGTGGTGCAGTAATGGTTCTATTTACCTCTTCGCAGCGTATTTTTTTCAATTGACAGGCCTTTAATTACCTGACCTCGAGCGAGGGTGGGAGGAAGTCAGCCCCGAAAGGGCCTCTTCAACTCATATGTCGATACGATTCTAGCGGACTTCCATGAGAGAAAGACTCAAGTATAATAAGCCATGACTTCCGTCACTACATAATCAGTAGAAATTGCTCGTGATTGTTTAGCTGGTCCAGGTGTGTGCCTTCATCTTTCATGCCGTCAATACGAAAATAGTTGCGGATTGAGAAGATTTATTTTCACTTCCGACTCTGGACATAGCCTCTGATATCCTCCGCATCGTTTTAATGTATTTTTACTCGACTATATCTTTATTTGCCCCTAGTTCATAATCAAAGAAAAGCTGCAATTGGGATTAGCAAAATAATATTTCCACAGAAGCTAAACGTATTTATAATTATCTTAGGTCATAAAGGAACTTTGTATTTCCACATCAAAATGAACATAGGAAAATCATGTGTCAAGCATATCCTGATTCCTGGCAAAATATAAAATGTATTAAACCCCAAAATTTCGAACTGAACGTAAAAAATCAAGGCTTAATTTGCTTGATACAGTAACTGTTCTTACAAACTGTTAAAGTGCCTTGGAAAGTATTTGTAGAAGAGGTTCGGTCGCTTCCAATGAACAATAATGGGGCTATAAAATTTCCAGGAAACCCTTGGACTGCCCTTAATACAGTCGTTCAAGTGGTAAATATTTATTTATGACCGAATGCTGTATTGGTTTATTTGCGGTCTTTTAAATGTTTGGTTTTACAGTCTTATGAATTTTTTTCTACAAAGAATGCTCCATTGCCAAGAGAGCATCGAATCGTTAATTGGGAAATAATACGGGACGGGTGGAGATTCAGACCCATATAGCTAAGGAAAATCCTTGGCGTGCCATTGATCGAAAAATACCCCCACGGCACGGTTCTCACGAGATGGAATTAAACGATAAGCGACCGCTAGCTAATATTTTCGGCCACGACAACGGTTTGAAGTTGCGGAAAAGCTGAGCCTTAAAATTCTCTCGGAAGAAATCATTTCGGGGACGAAGTAAACGAGTAAAGGAACGCCTCCAAAGATCCAAAAAAACTAACTGATGTCAAAATTGGTGAAAGAAGAAGAGCAAGTAAGTTGCAGCACAAAACGTAGATGTCAGAAGCCGCAGAAAGCGCTCCACGGTCGCTATTTTTGGCATTATATAACGCAACCCATCCCTCCGCGCCACTGGGCCGTGTTTGCTGACCTTTGCTCCCCGCGAACTGCGCCCTTCCTTCCCTTTAACTCCACCACACGTTTCTTCCACAAGTACTGCCACTCTTCATAAGCATGTGAATGTGTATGTTTAAATTATTTATGTACACACGCAGGATATGATATTTAATATAAGATATACGTAAATAAGCCATAATATATGACATTCGTGGACTTGGAGAAGACCTTCGACAACGTCGAATGGAACAAGATGTTCAAAATACTAGAAGCGCTTGGGTTGGAATACAACGACAAATTCATTGCCTCTACAAGTATCAGGTTACAACAATGCAAACGAAAAATGAAAAAAATAGAAGTCAAAATAGAAAAGGAATAAGAAAAGGATGCAAACAATCGCTAGCAATATTCAACGTATACCTGGAAGAGACAATAAAAGAAACAAATGCTCCGGTTTGCAAATGACATCGCAGTAGTGGCGGAAACGCGAGAGGACCTGCTAGCAACTCAAAGTGCTATGGACCAAGTACAGAGGGAGTAATATGAACATCAACAAGGAGAAAACTAAAATCCTTGTGTGCGGAAAGAGAAGCCGAATCCAGATATCACAATTCGAGGAGTGAAACTAGAGCAAGTGGGATCCTTCATCTACTTCGGCAGCACTATAATGTGGGATGGAAGAAGTTCGACTGATATCAAGCGAATAATATCCCCAAGCTAAGAACGAATACATGAAGAAGAGGCAATTACTATGTTCAAAGAACCTAAGGCTGGAAACAAGGAAACAATTCGTCAAGACTTTCGTGTGAGCATGGCGCTCTATAGTTCCGAGTACATAGGTCAAATTAAGAGGGACGTAAAACAGAGAAAGTTTCAGGGGTTGAGGGAATTGACATTAAATAGAGGCGAATGGATAGCTGCAATAAACCAATCCTAGAATTGAAATACTGATGATGGTGATATCTCTCTCTCTCTCTCTTTATATAAATAAATAAATATATATATATATATATATATATATATATATAATATAAACACAGTAATCAACCCGAAGGTCGGCTTAGTAGGTGATGGTAGAGGTCACCCATGTACCAAGCCCGACGGCGTGTGAATATTCACACATCAGGGTAGTTCCAGCCAGTTCCTTTCCCTGTGCCGGGTATGGTTTCCCGGAAGATCTGGTACCCGAAAAAATCAACTAGCTTGGGTGGAGGCTGCAGGTGCCCAAAGTGCCTTGCCCGGGAGTCGAACCCGGAACCCTCTGGTCAGCAGTCCAACGCTCTACCCGCTAGACCACCGCGACATATATATATATATATATATATATATATATATATATATATATATATATATATATATATATATATATATCAACCAGTCTTTTGATGACTGCTTCTCCGTTTCAGTGATTGAAACCCTTCCCAATTCCGCTAGTAACATAGAGGTGAGAACCCGCGAGATGGCACATATCTGGGTGCTCCAGTCCTTCAAACCCCCCGGGCTGAACCAAGCCCACTGATTTTATCCAATGCTGCCTACATTTCCCCTCCACCACCTTGTCCGCTTCCTATTGGCTGCCTAGAACCGCTTCACTCTTCTGAGCGAATCGGTCACCGAGTCCCCCACTAAAGGCCCGGCCGCTTCCCGACCGGGTCCTTCCAGCTCAGAAAAGTGTTTCGGCAACGATTCTCTAAAAAAAACGGTCGTTTACCAGTGGCACGAGCGGTTCAGAAGTGGTCGTGAGTCAATCGAAGATGATGAACGCAGTGGCAGACCATCGACATCGAAAGTCGGTGAAAAAATTGATAAAGTAAAAGAAATGTTGGTCAATAACCGCAAATTAACCATCAGAGAAATAGCGGAGGACTTGAACATTGCCTATGGATCCGCCCAAGACATTGTGGTTAATGATTTGGGTTTCCGTCGCGTAGCAGCAAAGTTGGTGCCAAAAGACCTCAATGTCATGCAAAAAAGAGACCGTGTTGACGTCGCAGAAGACATGATTTGCGAGGCTGAATCCGATCCCACATTCATCAAAAGGATCATTACTGGAGACGAGACGTGGGTTTATGAGTACGACACGCAATCCAGACATCAGGCAAGTGAATGGCGTTCACCAAATGAGCCGAGACCAAAAAAACCACGTCGTTTTCAGTCAAAAAAGAAGGCAATGCTGACGGTATTCATGGATTACAACGGTGTAGTGCATCATGAATTTTTGCCAGAAGGCCAGACAGTAAACAAAGAGTATTATTTGGGCGTTATGAGACGTTTGCGTGAAGCAATTCGCCGAAAGAGACCAGAAATCGTCGCACAGTGCGTCGAGACCGTCGCACAGTGCTATCATTATTCGTTATTTTTTGACGAAAAATGCAACAAATACCATCCAACAGCCACCGAATTCACCTGATTTGGCTCCCTGTGACTTCTTTCTGTTCAATCGAGTCTTCTTCTGTTCGGCCTACTCCGAGGCCTTCTTCAGTTTTATTCTGTGTTCTATTGTGCCGTCCAAAAGTTACATTGCTCTCGTGAGTACTTCCGCATCATCGATATATATATATATATATATATATATATATATATATATATATATATATATATATATATATGTATACGAGGTAAGTTCAAATAACGAGAATTTTAATTTTTCGGACATAATATTCATTTATTCTTATACATTGATGCTGTCACGTTCAAAGTAGTCCCCATTGGAGATTATGCACTTGTGCCAGCCTCTTGAGTCCTCATGTCCTCTCTCTTAAATGCAGCTGATGAGCCCTCAGAAACGCTTCCTTATAGTACACTCATGCCTAAACCATTATGTAGTTATCTGAAAATGTTATCAATTCCTACATTTTCTTTCTTTTCATTGCTCTAAATTGATACTCTATCATCTTTTACGTAGGTATGCTTGAACTTATATCATTCTCATCGCCATCGAATTCACTGTCTACGTATGTCTAAATTTGATGGTGTAATTATAATTACCTCGATAGCTCTTCTGTGCGATATAGCTACTCTCGTATATTATTTCCATCACTCCTGAATAACTTCTGGGTCAATATTTTTGCCAGATTTGCAAGCTAAGACATTGAAAAAGAATATGATTTGGATGGAAATATCTTATTTCCAGGCATATTTGATGGCAAGAAAGGAAAGGCGTTTTCGGAATAATAACCAAATGAAGCCGTGGGGATAGATAACATTGTCGCGGAACTACTTAAAGGTTTAGGAAAACGTGAGAGGTGAAGTTTTTATGGACTAATTGGTAACATTCCTGAGCAATAAATTTAGCTGCAAGTCTTCGTCAGGTCAGTGTTAGTTCCATTTCCAAAAAAGGGAACAACCAGCCATATGTGAGGACTGTAGAACCATAATTTTAATTTGACGCGCAGATAGAGGGTCGATCAATTAAAGGATGGAGAGAGCGCAAATGGTTGATCAGTTACGGGTTCAGGGAGGGAAGAGGCACGCGTGATGCCTTAAGCAGTCATGAGGTCACTCACTAATAGAGAGGAACATAGAATACATGGGGATATATATTTTGTTTCGTAGACTTTGAGAAGGCGTTCAATAGAATAAATTTGGTAGAATCATGGCAATTATTGCAGAAAATAGGATTAGATAGGGGGGATAAATGACTTATTCGCAACCTCAACATGTCCTCAGACAGCTCAGGTGCGAATGGTGGATGGAGATTTGGGATGGGCAGTGTTAGGAAGACGGGTGAGACCGGGGTGTCCTCATCTGTCGTAGTTTTGATTGAATAAGTGGGGGTAATGTTGAGGCAGGAATAAGAACTTGAGATAGGACTGAAAGTCAGCAGGTAATACAATCAGGTTAGCGGACGATCAAGCTTTATTTATCTGGTTTACCAGGAGGTTACAAGCATTGCTGAGCGCGTTAGAAGGTCACTGTGATAGGCACATGATGAGAATCAATGTTAAAGCACAGGCATGCTTTTCTAGAGAGGGGAGGGCTGCTGTATGTTAAAATACGAGTCATAAACTAGAGATCATGGAATAGTTTACGTATCTTGGTAGTCTTTTCGACAAAAATGGTCAAAGTAGTTGGGACATAAAGAGAAGAATGCGTTAGGCAAAAAAGCTTTCAAAGGGAGGGAAATGATGACAGGAACGTCTAGTAAGGATGTGAATAAAACTTTGATATGGAGTGTAGTTATGTATGGCGCGGAAACGTGGTCACTGAAGCAGGAGGATAGACGTAGATTGGAGGCTTTTGAAATGTGGGTGTGGAGAAGGATGGAGAAGGTGAAATGGACCGAAAGGAAAACAAATGAGGAAGTACTGGAGATGGTGGGTGAGGAGAGGGGTTTGTTGAGAGAAATCCTATGGAGGCAGGAGAAATGGATGAAAGGCGTATTGATCGGCAGTGGGATGTTGAAGACTGTAATAGAGGGGAGAGTGTTAGGGAAACGAGGAAAGGGCAGGAATAGAATAGGGATAATTTGAACGGGATGAAGGGAGGAGGGTAGTTTTTTCTTAGCATTAGCAGAGAAATACATCATTGTTCAGTTGGTGCCCAACCAAAACCTGCCTTATGCGTTATAAAACCGATAATAATCTCTCCCGATCTCTGTTAGTGTACCCATCTTACTTCCTGATAGTGCTCGCAGTATCCTCGATAACCAGAGGAGTCCTCGCGATACGCAGTGCACAGTTGTTACAGACCGTCAAAAACCTTTCTCTAATAGGGAGGTCACTCATGATGATGTTCTGGATTGATATGACGTCAACTATTGCATTAAACTTATCTTTATTATTAAAGGGCTTTGTTTCTATGAATATCGGACGGTCCGCTGTCAAGCAGCTTGGCGGTCGAGATGGGCTCGCGAGAGTGTCGTCTCTTCTTCGACCCAACCCCCCATTAAAGGTGGCTCACTCCTCGGAGCGGCCGAAGAGCGGGCCACTGAGACACCCCCCTCCCCCCGGGGGATGGTTCGCGCCCTCCGCGGAGAGGCGCCCCGAGTCGAGGAGGAGGCCACCGGCCGGGCCTCGGGCTCCTCTCGGGGCTCTCGGCGACGACCCCCGCTGGCTCACTGCCGATCCCGGCTCGTCGCCCACTCGTCTTCTTTGGCCAACGGAGAGCGAACTATAGTACAAAGCGTAGAGGCTTTGAGAGCGAAGGAAAGCGACATGTATCGCTCTATCCAAGTCCGTATGAGTAATTTCCATTCGATATACTACATCATATTAATAGCGTATCGAATGTTTCTCTTTTGTTGAAAATATCGATAATATTGCAGTTATATTTGATTTGATATGCCAATTTTTCACGTTCTTAGGCGCAACCGGGCCCAAAGAGAGTGGATGGCATCTATGTAGTTAAGTGGTCATGTACTATAGTCTCTGCTATTCGAGTCCCCGTTTGCCGAGTTTTCGTATTTCCCGTAAGTTAAATATCTACGTACACATAAATATCCCGTGATTCACCAAAAAATTGTGTGTGGCAGGGGGTGTAAGTATCAGGTTGGAAGTACATTTTATAGGGGAGAATATGGGAGAGGAAGAGAAAGGGAAAAAGCATTCAGTAGAAAACTATCAAGTAACGTGAAAATTTGTGTACACGTTGTAGGAAGACTTAACTCAAAACATGGGTTAATTCTCCTGATAAATTAGTTATATGCCATACGAAAAGATGGAATAAAAATGAACCACAGCCATACGACAGACCTCCACCATCCATGAATTCTCATATGTTCCAAATAGCGGTTATTTTGTCTGGACTATAAAAATACTATGCAATCATTCAGGATCAAGGGTGACTACGTCAAATAAAGTTGAAGAAATACCGCATACTTTACAATGAAACAGCTTTGAAGTACCACCGAAGAAGACCAAAGGAAAAATATTTAAATTGCTGAACGGTGAAGAGTTTAATTCTCCGATAATATAAAACCCACAGTAGTGTGATGATAGGAATACAACGAATATAGACCATGCGTTCCTCCCAAAATATATCACTAAATCAAGAAATTCCGCTACACCGGTGCCTTTATTTTTCCTGAAGATGCAGCACGGTAGTAAAATTAGCTTAAGAAGTATAGCGTCTGTGAAACGCAAAGTCAGCAAATCGAGTAACGTTCTCATCGTCATAAATGGAATTCCACAGTCTCAACTTCCATAATTACATCCTCTTTGTGCTTTCCTCCACATTTATTCGGTGCGAATAATACCACTTGCCCTAGAAATTATTATTTATAGGTAATAGCACCCAAGATCTATTTATTCACGCATTCAGCATGATAGCGTAAACAGTTCTTTTTCTTTGGCTGTACCAGACCAGTTCAACTCAGACCAGAGAAGGTCTGAAGTATGGACTGCGGCTATATGAAAGACATTTTGTTAATGAAAGAAAGGAGAAACACCAGAGGGTCCGGATTCGAATCCCGGTGGTGGCAGATATTTTTCAGTGTTTTCCCGATCCCTACTTGAGGTACTTTGTGGAGGGCACTTTGAGTGAGTACGACGTCCGTCGGATGGAACGTTAAACTGCGAACCCCTTGGCGCATTTCGTTAAGAGTAGGCTAATGCCGACGCCGGGTTTCTCTCCACTCTTCATCATTACCTGTCCACCCCTAATGGCGCAAATGACCTCGGCTGTCGGTCGCCTCCCCAGCAACACCACTACCAGAAAAGAGCAATATTTTTGCGTTATTTTTTTGGAAAAATCTATTCAAAGATAAATATGATTTTTTAAATGGCAAGGCATGGAGATATCTTTTTGCCATATTTAAGTTCGTATGTAACACTTCCCTAAGATCCGAGCTCTTAATTTTCGCCAGTTGACCTCATATAGGGTGTTCTAATGATGACTCGAATACCCTGGCTACCCTAAACCTAATGCACAGCCACAGGCTCAAATGCCTGTCGGCTTTCAGGCTAGACATCTCCCACTTATGAGATCCCCGTCGGTTTAGAATGCCGCTGGGATCCCCTCGGAGTCGTCTCTGGATGTCAACATGATTGACTTTTGAAATCCTTCTTCTTAATGGCAGCTGCGGCTCGCGTGGATCGGGAGAAAACAGATCATCACCAGTCCCCTAAATCGCATAGTAAGACGAGGTTGTTTAATCTTAGGCTTCTCGACGTTTCGACAATGTAGCACTGGTTTTAGAGTTTTGCATCGAGAAGAAGATTTTAATATTTCACGAATTACTTTGCAAGGGGCATTAAATGGAAAGTCACCTAAGTCAATTATTAATGGTAAATATTCTATGCAAAAATTGGTATACAAGTTTCCTAAGTATATATTGATTATATTCAAACTATGCGAAACATAATTGAGGTAATTTACCTTGCACGAATTAAACTGCAATCAAGGTAAATGCGCCATTGATCACAATTGTATATGGATTTGGTTCGTTTGAAACATTTCTGAGACTAGGGTAAATATTGGGTTCGGGCGGTTCCTAAAAACTAATCCGAGTATATTTACAAATATATGTAATTGGAACAAATCGACACCATTTGACCCGAATCATGTATTTATTTGGTTCGCAAGCAGCGCAAGGGCATTTCATTTTGCATGCAGCCAAAGACAAAATGAATAATGAACGTAACAGATTATAAGGAAAGGCACAACGCAATGATAAGTTTCAATTTAAATCGAAAAGGATTCCAATTGAAGATGTGGGAGGAGTGGGCGGGGACCGAAATGGCTACACTCGCCGAAGGGAGCCTGGAGATGAATGGGCGTCGAGTGATTGAGGCACTGTCCCTTCATTCTCTCCACCTCCCTGTATGCCGACCAAAGTGGCTACCTCCCCCCTTCTTCCCCTCTGACCACGCCACCTTCCCCACCCCCCCACTCTCCCCTCGTTTGCCTCCCATCCTCCCCTTCGCCCGCCCCTACCCCTTGCATCCCCTCGCCTCCGAGACGAAGCTCGAGAACTACCGAGTCCTACGCTCTGCATTATGCACATAGACCTTTTCTGTTTGCCGTCGTCTCTTTCTTCCGTCGAATCCTGGCCATCAGAAGTCTCTCTCGCACTTAGATATTTCTTTTCAATGCACAGATATTCTCGTGACGTGCTGTATCATTTCGCCCCTCTCCATCCTGCACCGAAGAGATACTTCGTTTGAGCCAACCTGAAATTTAGGGCAATCAACCGAAGGCGAGAGTCTGAAATAGCTTCCACCGAAGAGATTAGTTAAGCTCAGCATTTCGCATTATTGATTTCGCTTTTTAAAACGTGCAGATTCCACATTTCAAGCTGTTGGTATTACGAAAATAGTCCACTTTTTTCACCACTATTGCGATTTTACAAAATTTTCACCAACATAAATTTTCATTGATCCCACATTTTAATATTTTAATGAAATGCGTCTGATTTAAATTTTTAAAAAATTCTGTTCTTTCCATTGAAAATTTTATTTAATTCAATTTAAATGAGTAATATATGAACTGCGATGGAATTTGTTCAACACGTTTCCTTCGAAATTCCCCCAGAAAGTAAATAACAGGAAAGGAAATCTTTTCAGGGTAATAATGGGTAAAGAACGTCTCAATCGAATATCGTCGGCCGAGGAATATTAGCCAATCAGAGTATATTGACAAAACTTAAAGATTTTCAGATCTAGTGATAACATTGTAAATTTTTAGATTGTATCCATCGACATGAGTCAAACCAATTGCTATCACTAATCTACAAGTTAAAAATTGTTAAGTTTGCTAATTTTAGTCTCGCTCAGAGATGCTATACGTTTAAATGCTTCAATTTTCCGTCGTGCTCTCCTACTTAAAATGCTGAATTCTAATCTTTTATTTCTCGAGAATATTGCCTATTGCATATTTTGACGACTTACTGCCATTGCATTCCGCTCACACTGGTACCGAAATGTGATCAACGGTATTCTGGAATCCTTTGGTTATCTAAACAACAAAATCTGTTCATTCGCTGATCTACCTCACTGGACCAGCTGCTCCATTACCTTCATTCGTTACCTGCGCCCATACTACGCCGCTTTTAGGACTTTTGTCTCACATTTGTACAAATACGCGTGAGATTGAGGATCGACTTGTTTGCTACCACTGCCCACTGCCCAAAATCCGTGCATCTTTGCATGTTGGTGTTTGTTCAGATTCGAAATGAGGTGACGCCCCGACCTCCTCCGACATCCCTCGTCCAATATCCCATTAATTTTGTATGGTTTACTATTTCGCCGAAAGCTTCCTCGAGATCCGCGAAGCAAACATATTTAAACTACCCAAGGTCCATGTTGCTTTCGAAAAATGTCAATATATTGGCATTATCGGCAATATATTGGCAATGGCAACAATTATTGGCAGTATATTGGTCCCATCCCTTCCCTCAATCCATACTATTTTCACTGAAGAAGTCGGTGGACTCCTTTCTCAAGCTTCTTCCGTTTCGCATTTTCGGGGTGCGAAATTAATTGGTCAATAATGTCCTCTCATTAAAATGAATTGCTATTTTTGGGTGACAAACACAGAACAGGCCTCGGTGAATATTCTGACCAAACCCCATCCTTATAAAATCTACCATACAGCTCGGCAAAATCTTTTAGCATTCCTTGCACTCTTGAAAAACCCCATTTACAAGTATTTCCTGTTCCTACCTCTTTGTCTGCTTTTATTTCTCGTAGTAATTCATGCGTTCCTTCGCACGCGATGTTCTCATCCATGTGGCAATGTCTGCCCGCATCGATGCTCCCTGGAATAATTACGTCATCATATGCTTCTGCCCACATTATTTCCAATGCCTCTGGGTCTTTTCGTCGGATCCACTAATGAACGACTTCTTATCGTATAGCTATCGTATGCCCTTCACACTGATTACGTGCCTTATTATCTTTTTCAATACATATCTTTACTCTTGTTTCCCTTGAAACTATCGATATGCCTCCATTGAAGATTTCTTATATTTTCTAATTTCATTCCTTCATATTTGCTTAGAGGTTTTCAACTCATTACTAGCACTCCTTACACTTCATTCCAGTTATCGCTTCTGGATTCCGCGTTCCCACCCTCCTTCCCATTTTAATAAATATTTGAACCACATGTTGTAAACACTGTGGCACTAATAATTATTATCTGAACATAATACGAAAGAATTTAAATTTGATTGATTGTAGTGTATACAAATTTATACTGAATTAGGAATGGCTTAAATTAGCTTTTTAACGAAATTTTGATTTTCAGTTCAATTTTCTTTTCTCTTATTGTTCGACTCACTTCCCTCAGTCCCGTCTTTTTTCTTAGACGGAAGAATGACAACTGGCACTCGTCCTTCAGCTGAATCGCGAATAAAAGCCTTGCACCTTTGAGCAATGTATGCGGTTCCGAGGATCGATAGAGAAGCTGCCTCCGCCGATGCTATTGATCCGAAATCTTCTTTTTGTTTGCCGGTTTCAGAGCTCATTCATGGAATGATTAACGTCCCAGCGAATTTCACCGAGCATTACCTACATGTATAACATAGCTGCGGTTAAAATTAATAATTTTGAGATTATGTTTACTTGCCCTTACGCTTCGGCTCGAATATCTCGGGCTTAGGGTTCGAGACCGATCCAGGTGAACCGTGCCATCTTCTATTGGTCGTTTAAAGAAGTCATAGATTTACGTTGCTGACTTTCTCCTGATATTCTAAATCCTTGTTTAGTGCATAACGTAAGGTTTCGATAATTTTCTCAAGACCACGTTTGCCCGTTTCTGCCGTGCTTCCATGTATCTTCAACCGTACTGCTTCTATTTAGTTTGTCTCGGCAGGTAACCTTTAATATTGCTAGTCACGCCAACGGATATTTGGGTTTTTCAGGGAAGAAGTGAAGCGGCATTTTTTTGCAATCTGTCAAATTTCTTCATTCATTTCATATTGCCTCCACAAGTTTGCCAAAATTCTATTAGGGGCTGCACAGTTTTTCTGTATGCTGATTCTCAGTCAGCCTTTGTGACTTTACTTAAATTTCGCACCCCGAGAGTGGGTTTGTGAATGTTTTTTCCACTATTTTGGCATTGCTGTTGCATTCATTCAAAATCGTATTTTAGAAGAAACCGTGTGTTTCCAATAAACGAGATAGCCGAAAGGAAGATCCACGGAAGCTCTCCGATTCCTTAATGCTCTTTCTTCTATTGTGCCACATGTCGAAAGCCATAAGCTTAACGAAGGAAGAGTGGAACTTCAGTTTTGAAGTGGTGCGTGGCCCTGCATCTCTCTGTTGCTATGCCTAATGCCCAACCCCCCTCTCTCTCTCTCTTTCTCTGCAACAAAACACTAGCGTAACACGTGGCGGAACTTCGACCGTTTTATAGTTCGCGTTGCAATAATTTTCATTGTACTACCTCGAGCATTACTGACTGAAACTCTTCCCTTGCAATTTATTCCTTTGAAATTTTTATTCGCGCTTTCTTGAAACGGTATGGTGGAGCTTTCGGAAATCAGCGATACGACTGATACGCCTTTATCTTTACGGTCAACTTTCCGTCAAGTGGCTCTCTTACTGCTCAATGCACGATGAAAGATGTCACTCACTTGTCTTTGCGTCATGTGAACATGATATGTTACAGAAAGTGTCCCTTGAGGAATGAATACATTTTTAGCGGCACATATAGCACTCGTATGTGTATATTTCGGCCGACGGGGTGACCACTGCCCTCGGCAATACGTAAATACGAGCGAATGCCCTTTGTCAAGTGAGTGTTCACGTGGGGTCGAGGAGTGTCCGCCTGTGTATTATGTTTGTGTTTTTTTAGAAATAATAATTTAAAACAAAAATAAATTTTAAAAATATTTTTTTAATTTTAAAGACACGTGGAAGATACTAAGCATCGAAGGAGAAAATGATTAAAGGTAAGCGACAGGTGGTAGTTGATGCGTTGGAGTTAAGCATTAGGGTTTTCCCAAAAAAGCTACCTTAGTTGAAAAGTCTATTACTTTGATCAATTAAATGACGTAGCAATCAAAATGACGCCAATTCCCAATCCTTCCCCTCCACCCAGACTTCCAAATAGCTTAACGTAATCGAATATCCGCACACTCCCAATAAGAAACTGAATGAACTTGGGCCAATGCCTCACTGAGTCCGCGGTGACATCTTTCTACCCAATACTCCTCTGCATGCATTTCTTTCTTTTCGACGACAATTATCTTGTTGGCGAATTGCGAAGGCAATCCAGAAATAAACCTCCTTTTGCGTGTAGCGAGCCAAGAAGTGGGAGAGCCGAATGTTTGCTGCATTGATATACCCATACACTAGGTCAGTGCGCCTTGAGCTGCAGTGCTGCAGAGCAACGATAAACGTGGAATGACGCGAACGAGTAACTTTCCTTTAAATATCTTTCTACTTCTCCTATTTGACGTCCAACACATTCCTCAGACGTAATTCCTTTTCGCCTTTCAATTCGATATGCTTTAGAATCGCATCCGCTTGGTCCATTCTTTCGGGGGAAAGTTATCTCTCGTAACTTCCAAAGCTAGGACTTTAGGACGGAAAATCCTTCGCCTCCGTCGGAGAGGACACTCGTCAGATTTAATTATTTCTAAACAGTTTTCGACCACATTTTTTCGGGGGCTGTGCAGAAAGTAAACTGAGTTTTCACATAGCAAGCGAAGTACTGGGATGAGCCGAATGTTTGCTGTATTGACACACACACACACACACACTAGGGCAGTACGCCTCGAACTGTAGTGTTTGAAAGGCCTTTCGTTTGTTTGCAGCAGCGAGTCAAAATGAACAATAGAATTGGAAATCCCGCCAAATGTAAAATTCGTGGAGTGATAAGATTCAACTGATAAAAAAACTTCAATGTTGCTAACATTCATTCTTGGGAAATTCGTGCTCTGTACCGGCCAAATGTGATGAGTGACAAGAGTTGCCCGTCAGTTCATCTGTCACAAGGCTAGGCCGACCACTGCGGTCCTCGCGTCGTGAACATTGGTGCTGTGGCCATTTTTAAACTGAGAATGCACCACTGCCTCACTCCGCTTTCACTCATTACTATTCCGCCTCCATACGCACTTCACAAAGTTGCCTGTGAATTTCAATTGGCTTGTGTTAGTTTTTCGCCCGTGAAAACCTAATCACAGATCGCACTTCGCAACTCGCGAGATTTTCTGTTGCCGCGAACATCGTAATAGTTCGCAATGTGAGCCAAGTAGAAGAACCACAGTCTGCGCAGATTGCCACAGCAGAATGCGTGCGCTGTGTGTAGGGACGTTTAGACACCAAGATGGTGGTTCTAGACCTACCCACCGCCACGCTAGGCCGAAACGTAAGGTACTTTCTGGTCAGCTCTCGTCTTTATGAATGAGAATCTTGTCTACCGTAATAGAGACATTCCTCGGAAAATCATCAAATCACCAAAATGTGTTTTGTTTTACTGAAGTTTGGCAAAGAAAAAGGAATATATTCGACAATATCAAAAAGTTTTCCCGCCGCTCTGAATTCTGCGGGTCCGATGTCGTGCGTCGATTCGGTTGGTTGTTTACAACATACTATAGTAGGGAGGGAAGGCTCCCTGCCCCCGCCTTCCCCGAGGCCTCCAGGTTATGAATCCACAGTTACGGCGCGCGAGCATGTCGTTCATCCGCGCCCCCTCCAGGCGGTCCGGCCCTTTAAACCCTCCCCCCGGGGTCGGTTGCACGGTGAGGGGGTGGGCTGCGAACCCGTTCGTGCGATGGGATGCGTCGCTGGTGACGCGGTGTGTTTTGGTGGCGGATGCGATCTCACCGACCGACCGCGCGGGATAAGACTGGCTGGGCCATCCCCGGGCTTGAAAGGGGGGAGGTCTACTCGGGGGCGGCTGTGCGATGCTCGTGATGCCCTTCATGGTGTTTCACGGCGAAATCTGGCTATGGCGAATTTACTCCTTCGAGGTGGTAATTAATGAGTTAATTATCGGCAGTGCATGGTTTGTTTATAAAGTATCGGAAAAATAGATTTATTTCGGATATCTTTACAATCACTCTCAAAATTCTTCAAAGTATACATTCTTTGATCTTCGACATACTTTTACCCTTGAGGCCTGTCCACGATTCCAAGGCTTCCTGGGAGGTGGAATCCGGAAGGTCTTTATGGGTGCGCTTGCAAGCTTCTTTGACGGCACTTAGGGTCAAACCATAGTGGAGTCCTTTGAGGGAGGGTTTCACTTTTGGGAATAGGAAGTAATCTGCTGGTGCCAAGTCGGGACTGTGAGGGGGTCTGGAAATCATCGAGATGCCGTTGCACAAGGTCTTCGAAGGCAGACACTCGAATCTGCTCTTTTGGTGGTCCGTCAAAACCTTCGGGACGACGAGTTTAGGGCAGATCTTTCGCATCGCCAAATTTTCAGTGATGATGGCGTGTGTACTGTCAACTTATGACTGCCAATACGATCTGCTATCATGTGCACACTTCGTCGACACGGTCTGAATTCAGCACTTCATGAACAAGTCTGGAAAAATTGTTACCGATACTTTTTATACAAACCTTGTATCTTTGATGTTGTAATCTCAATAGTTTCATATCCACATAGCACATCTAACATATCGTGCATCTTCATATCGAAGTTAAGTACAGTGTCATAAAGTATTTAACTTTAGCATTTGCCTACTGCTTACAGCAAATTTCATTGTGGACCCGGGCATTACTAAACGCCGCCCGACACGCATCCAAATGGACGCCACAACAGCCATTCACCCCTGCGGACCACGAGTTAGCTCCTCATCCTTTCGGCCTCCCGTTTATCCAGACGCCAGACACACCTGCTAATATTTCTACCCCATTCATCGTTCTAGCAACATTTTCCCCTTTTTATATTCCCCTTGATGACTCCATGGCAACGCAATATTCCCCGTATCCACTTTTCCTGCCTTCTTCGAATTTCCACCAACAACCCTCTCTCCTCCTCTCTTACCATTCCTAGATCATCTTCGTCAATTTTTATTTAATTTATTTCTCGTCCCCCACCCTCCACCTCACTCTCTTTATCTCATAACATCCCACCTACTCTTGCCTTGTTGCCTAAACGACCGTTTTTTGGAGTCGAACGAAACTAGTTTCCATATACCATTATATTTAAGCATGGCTTTACATATTCGCTTCTTTCAACATGTCATGTTGTGGGACCCGTTAAAATCTGCGACACGATAATAAGGATAAACGGTGTTAGTTATCATATCATGGAAGAGGAGACCTTAAGGTCTCAATTTCGCCCGAATAAAGATGGTTATCTATCAATCTATCGATCATGTCAGGCCTCACTAGGTCGGGTTAGGATCACTTCGCAGTGGTGTGTGGGCGGACGCACAAGGGTGCTACTACGAAGAATTTTGAGTGAATTTATCAATTTTGGCACTAAATAATTTTATCGACTCAGTCCTACCACTTTCGTGACAGACCTTGTATCATTGCTCATCGATTGTAGCCGCTTTTCTCCGTTTTACTCGTATAGAAATCACGTAGTGAATTGAATCGCCTACCCATCGAATTCAGGCGTATCTTGCTTGCGTACGATGAGGGGTGGCCACAGCCTCGATCTAATGTCTAGTTTATTAAATCAATTTCTATGTGACTACGTACGATACTGTACAAGTACGGTTCAAAATGATGGTCACAAAATTTTAAAAATTTTTGCTGAAATCATGCACGGCAGTTTTTTCGCAGTGGAATTATATTGTTATTATTAAATGGTGTCAAATGCCCACCTCATCTTGTTGAGGGGGGGCTTTTAGAGTCGAAGTTCAGAGAATCGGTAGGCTATTTATCTACTCAAGGCATAGCCATTATAAAATTTTATTTTGGTGGCATCTGAGAAGATATTTTTTGACGTTTATTCAAGTTATTGTACTTTGAAATGAAATATTAAGTAGATTCGAGCAAGCTGGGGCAGTTCTCTTTAAATTCAAACCCCGTCCCGCAACCCCGGAGAGTGGGCGGAAGAGTAGGGGGAGAAAAAGGGGTGCGTGCACGTTGACCACGCTGCCGAAAGAAAGAAGCGCGCCGCTAATGACGCGGAGTCTCGGAGGGGGTGCTGTCTCGGTGGCTCTGCGCTTATTTCTTACGATTTAAATGCACCATTTAAATCCGTTCTCCTTAAACCGGATGCATTGCTTAGTCGGAGATTCTTCGTCAACGCTCCGCGAATGATTCCAGGATGGAGCCGAGATCCTTGCGAATCAAATGAATCTCGTCGATGTCCATGGAGAGGGCGGCTGGGTGCCAACTCGCAAAAGCGACCGTGCGTTTTCCCAGCCTCTCTCCTCCAGGACTGATGCAGTGGTCAGGTGTTTTTGGGGAGAGGCGCCTCGTCGGAGGATTAGCGAGTAGTGACGTGGCGCTGGATAATTAAATGCCGACTTTAAAGCGCGTAGTGTTTCTGGTTCTCTGATTTTCGGTCCCCGGTGCTTCGTTGGAAGCAATTCCACGTCAGGGTCGCCCCCAAGGACGCCCAAAGTAACGGCATTTCGCTCAAGATTCATCGCCATTCCCGCGCGCGGGATATTTCTTAGCCGGTTGCGCAGGAAGCACGCACTCACTGTCTCTCATGAAAATTATGATCGAGACTTTTGTAATTGAAATTTATTAAATTAGGAATTCAGAACCAAGTTAACCATGCGTCATATCTCCAAGGTTTAAATTAAGGTTGCGGATGTCAGATTCGAAGGGATTCCCTCCTAATATAAGACTGTTACATCATGGGTACCGGGTTGTCGGAATTTTTGTTTCATGTGGGTAAGACGCGAGGAGAATAATTGGGAAAGCTAAACAATGCTCAGACCTCAAACGAGCAATGTTTGACGTTTGCATAAAATGCAGCGGTAAAAAGTTATTCCTCACGTGCATTGGGTTAAGTGCTGAATTCAGACCTTCGGTTGAGTTTGCGTATGAACGCAGATCGTGTTAAAAAGAGACGTTTCAGGCGTGATATGATGGAATATCATGATTAATAAAAATTGGTAATTTTCCACAAAATAAAATTTTAATACGACCGGTTTCGATGTAACTACATCATCTTCTGGTGACAGTCATTCCTCAGTGTCTAGTATGTATGCTGAAAAGCTAGTAAGGGGGGGGGGGGGTTGGTGTGTAGTGCAAACACCCCTTTCTCCTCCCCCGCACCTCGTCACTCACGCGTCCTTCCCCCTCCCCTCCCTCTATCCTCCATTTTCCACTACACACCAAACCCCCCCACCCTTACTAGCTCTTCAGCATATATACTAGGCACTGAGTTATGACTATCACCAGAAGATGATGTAGTTATGTCGAAACCGGTCGGATTAACATTTTATTTTGTGGAAAATTGCCAATTTTTATTAAGCAGATCGTGTTTTCATTGATAAGACAATGAGAGTTTACAAAATTATCACTGAAAATTTAGCTATGCGAAAGGTCTTCGCTAAACTCGTCCCGAAGGTGTTGACGGACCACCAAGACAGGAGTCGAGTGTATGCTTGCAAAGACCTTCTGCTGCGCATTGAAGAAGACCCCGACTTTTTGGACAATCCCAACTAGACACCTACTGGACAATCCCAACTAGACACCTACTATTATCTCTTCCCAAAAAAGAAATCCTCCCACAAAAGGCACCACTATGGTTTGACCGTAAGTGCCGTCAAAGCAGCTCGAACGCGTACACCTTAGGACCTTCCGCCAACCAGGGAGCTTTTGGGTCGCGGAAAAGCCGCTGGAAAAAGTGTGTCGACGCTCAAGGGATGTACTGATTGAAGAATTTTGAGGCATTGTGGCAATATCTAGCGAAATAAATCTGTTTTCCGAAACTTTTTCCGATACTTTTTATACAAACCATGTAAATAAGGAAGAGGTTTACGAAGCAGCCGTCCAAATCGGGGAATATGTAGAAAGAAATTTAATTCGACGTAGTTTAAGGAAGTACAAGTATCTTGTATCTTTAAAGTTTTATCAAAAAACGTAAAGGTCCTACCCTTGTAACAAGGTAGCTTGTGTTTAGAATAAATTTTGCATTGATGATGTCAATCTTTAGCTCTACTTGGTGCTGTAAAAGTTAAGTAATCAAAGGCTAATTCATCTGTCCGCACGCAAGCTGCTTTCCTCCTTTTCTTTCTTCCTGCGCATCAACATAAATTCGTACGTCATCATTCCAATGAATACTCCCATTGGTAGAACGCCGATTTAAAATTTCCTTCCAAAGTTTGCGCTTATTTTTATGCCTCGGCATATTTAAAAGATTGGCATTTATATAACAAATATATAGAACGATCATAAATTTCACTTGAACGATCATTATTATATCCATAAGCTTTCGGGTAGGAATTTCCGTCGAATTGGAGTGAAATAATCGGTTGATCGTTAAAGAGATGTTTTATTCATTCATATATGCAATCCGGGGAGAAAGCAATTGGATTCTGCAGGAGACAGGGGTGGTCATCACTAACACATGGTTTAGACACCACAAAAGGCGTAGGTATACATGGAAAATGCCAGGTGACTCAAAAGGTATCAGTTAGATTATATTATGGTTAGGCACAGGTTTAGGAACAGTGTGATAAATTAGCACAGTTTCCCAGGAGCGGATGCGGACTCTGACCACAATTTAGTTGTTATGAAATGTAATGTTCGTTTCAAAAAGATAAGGCAAGAGCGGCGGGTTAGGAAATGGAATTTAGAAGCATTAAATGGATTAACGATGAAGGAGTATCAGCAGGCTGTAGAGAAAATGATGAATGACGGTAAAGAAGTATCGTAGTACTATCGAAGAAAAATGGGAAGGTATCAAGAAAGGGATATTGGAAGCCGCTAAAGACACTATAGGAACCATTAACGGGAAAAGGATAAGGAAACCATGGGTAACGGATGAGATGATTGCAAAGATGGATGAGAGAAGAAGGTGGAAAAATGTACACACAGAGTTAGGCAAAATGAAGTACAAAGAGTTAAACAATAAATTGAGAAGGGCCACAAATAAAGCAAAAGAAGAATGGTGGAAAACGCAATGCGAGGATATGGAAAGTTTACAGAAGAAGGGTGAAATTGGTGCTCTATACAGCAAGGTTAAGTTATTATCAGGAAGTAAGAAGGCAAGATCTGTGCTAACAGTTAAAGATAAATGGTGCAAGATAATAGTTGAACCAGGAAAAATCCAAGAGAGATGGAAGGAATATATAGAAACACTGTATGGTAGAGACCTTAGGCCGACAAGGTTAGACATAGAAAAGGAACATGACGTAGAAGAAGATAGCTTAGGTCCAGGCATACTCGACGATGAAATAGAAAGGGCATTAAAGGAGATGAAAGCACATAAGGCTGTGGGGGTGGACAATATTCCTGTAGAAATGTTGAAATGGTTAGTGAAGGGTGGAAGAAGGCCATATATGGACTGATTCGTAGTATCTATGAGGAAGGAATCTGGCCGGAAGATTTTGTGAGATCGGTGTTAGTTCCTATTCCAAAAAAGGCAAAGGCTTTGTCATGTGAGGATTACAGAACAATAAGTTTGATATCCCACGCAGCTAAAGTTATTCTCAGGATCATCAACAAAAGGATAGAGAGTAAGGCAAATGATTACTTAGGGGATGATCAGTTTGGGTTCAGGAAAGGAAGGGGTACGCGTGATGCCATTGCAGTAATGAGATCACTAGTCGAGAGGAATATAGAATAAAATCAGGACGTTTTTGCCTGTTTTGTAGATTTCGAAAAAGCGTTTGATAGAGTTAATTGGGAAAAATTAATGCGTGTATTGCAGAAAATAGGAATGGATTGGAGGGAGAGGAGACTGATCCGCAACCTGTACATACATGTCTCAGACTGCTCAGGTGCGAGTGGGGAACGGAGAGTCCGGATGGGCAGTGTTAGGAGGAGGTGTAAGGCAGGGTTGCCCATTGTCACCGGTACTGTTCAACGTATATGTAGAGGAAATGATTAAATAGGCATGGGAAGAACTGGAGGTAGGAATGAAAGTCGGAGGGGAATTTGTAAAATCGGTTAGGTTTGCTGATGACCAAGCATTAGTTGCTCAGTCAGCCAAGGGGTTGCCAGCATTGTTGAGTGAATTGGAGGTTCAGTGCGATAAATATGGGATGAGAATCAATATTAATAAAACAAAGGTTATGCGATTTTCCAGAAAGAAAAAGGCTAAGCTAAATATTAAAATAGGCGGGGAAAAAATAGAGCAGGTAGAACAGTTTACATATCTCGGAAGTGTTTTGGACCAATACGGTCAAAGTGGTAGGGAGGTAAGGAGAAGAATTGCGCTAGGCAAGGAGGCTTTCTCAAGGAGGAGGGAGTTGATGACGGGGACGTTGAGTAGGGATGTTAAGACAAGACTCGTAAAAACTCTGATATGGAGCGTAACTATGTACGGCGCAGAAACGTGGTCGCTGAAGCAGGAGGATAGACGTAGATTGGAGGCTTTTGAAATGTGGGTGTGGAGTAGAATGGAGAAGGTGAAATGGACCGAAAGGAAAACAAATGAGGAAGTACTAGAAATGGTGGGGGAGGAGAGGGGTTTGTTGAGAGAAATCCTATGGAGGCAGGAAAAATGGATGAAAGGCATATTGAGCGGTAGTGGAATGTTGAAGAGGGTAATAGAGGGGAGAATGTTGGGCAGGCGACGTAAGGGTAGGAACAGGATAGGGTTGTTGGACGGGATGAAGGGAGGAAAGAAGTACACCGAAATGAAGAGGGACCTGATATAGATTAGTTTGCTAGGTGGGGAGTCACAAAATGTTTATTTGATAGTTGTGTCCATCCAAAAACCTACCTTAACCGGTAGATTACGTCAAAAAAAAATGCAATCCATTATTATTTTTCCGATTATAATTGTTCCTCTCAATGTTGTTAGTTATTTTAATGAATCATTTTGAATTTAATTAGAGGTGATTGGAAAGAAATAATACATATATTAATTATTTGACGATGATTAATCGGTGTAATATATAACTAGCGTTCCGACCTTAATCGATTAAGTTATTTAATTATTAATTAAATAACTTAATCGGTTAATTATCGATTATCGATTAAATTAATCTGAAATTACCCCCTGACTTTCACGGTAGCTCCTCGTAATTGATCACGGTTGCATTTGTTCGCAAATGTACCTATGATGACATATTATGCACGACGGATGTCAGGAAAATAACGTACGTTTCGGCCTAGAGTGGCGGTGAGTAGAGCTAGAGCTTCCACTTCTTTGTCTAAACGTGCTACACTTGGTAGGCATCCTGCTGTGGTAGTGTGTGCAGACGGTGGTTCTTCTTCTTTGCTCTCTTCCAAACTGTTAAAACTTGCGCTGCAAAATAAAACTCCATGAGTTGTGAAGTGTACGTACTGTGATAAGATTTTTGCTGCCTAAAAACCACAAGCCAATTGAAATATTGGTTGGCCATTTTGTGAAGTGTAAAAACGGAATATTAATGAGTGAAGAGGGAGTGAGGCAGTGGTGCATTCATTTTAAAAATGGCCAAAACATCAATGTTCACGAGGACCACAGTGGTCGGCCTAGCCTCTTTGATAGATGAACTGACGGTGAAAATCAACGAAAAAATTCCTGAAAATCGCCAATTTACGATTACGGATCTTTCGCTAGACCTGGCTCGTTTCGACAGGCACACAGAACTACAAATCTGGTGTAAACAAGTGGTTAAAAGGTTGTAAGGCGGCAGATTCCTTCATAGATGGAATTGAAAAACTTGTGTATCGTTACAATAAATGCCTTAATTTGAATGGCAATTATGTGGAAAAATATTTTGAGAATGTGGCTTTCAATTTTTTTACAATAAAAAATATTTGTCTTGTTGCTAGGTTCATATTTTATTTCAAAATGTGATTTACTTTATGGACAGCACTCGTATTTCAACTTGACGCGGAGCTCAATGTTATCGGAAATTACTGATTCTGTGGGTTTGGCTGGTAGGATAGTAAATTTAGGCATGCATAACTGCGATACTGTGCTTTTGGTTAGGGTCAGTTCTCCAATAGCACATCACAGTGTGCCACTCACTCTTGAGCATGCTTCCACGCACGCAATCTTTCACGAGGAGGCTTCAGAATTCACGGCTTACTGTTCTCCCAGTGCTGGATTGCCAATGCCTTGGTCTTGCTCGTGTGGTTCGACGAGTACCTATACTGTTCGTCTTTGTTGCAGCCTTTACCGACGCCGTTTGCGGGCGCGGGATGGGGGCTTGGGGAGGGGGTGGGTGGAACGCTCTCGCCGTCATAAGTCTCCCGTTTACTGCCTCGCGAGAGGAAGCCACGGATAAAGAAATGACCTCACCATCACTTGAGGGTTGAAGGTGATATTTCACAATTGACCCCTGAGCTGCCACAACTAGTTTCCATTTTCCCTATGGGAGACGCGTTGACTCGTGGCGAAAGGGAAACCATTTAAAGACGCTGGGCTTTTCCAATTATGCGGCGGGAAAAGAAAAGGATTAAAAAGATCCACGAGGCAGGAGTAATGTTCTCTTGAACAAGACCTCATTTGTGATGCTGAGTTAATTTCAGAGTTATTGCGTGATCAGTGACTCTCGTGTGCTGAAGACTCCGTTGGTCTGATTAGAAACCTATTTATTGAAGTGGACCATGAATATTCGCGGGGCATAGTCCAGTTTTGGAAGAATATTTATTAGAATGCATTTTAAAAACTACTTCCCGGGGAAAAACGTTAATTTATTTCTCGATATAATCCAAATGCTGTATTATAGCTTTTTTATTACAAATCGAAGATCACGAAGGTAAATAATGGCGGTCCTTCTGGCGGACAGTGTTCCGTAATTTAAAATAAAAATAAAATGAATACCTCGTCCCCAGTTGTATCCTTAGCATGAAATGAAAGGTGCGCTTTGAAAAATGCCCAGCATAAGTATGAGTGGTTACAATTATTTAGATACTGTATGGAATGTTCATTATTCTGATAATTGTGTTTTACCTTCCGCTATCACCCTTATCAGTGTCCTCACAGTTCCCTCCTTCCTCCCTCCCCCCAATCCCTTCAGGTCAAGGACAACTGTCTCATTTTCCCTCGCATGGTTGCATTTGTAGTCGCAAATAGCGCTGCCGTGACCGCCGTGTGAGCAAAATGAATGCATAGTCCCGCCAGTTTGTCGAGAGAGACTTCTTAATTAATGGCATATACAAATAAACACCCAGACTATTATATTTCATAAATATTCATAATTTCAATTTGACCTCCCTGGAATAAAGATAGAACCATCGCTTCCCTTACTTTTCCCTTTCCACTGAACTCAAAAGCTGTGAGATCCGCGGAGTAAATACATTATGCAACAATTTTGAGTAACATCATGCATGCAGACGAAACATTTTCTCATTCATCTCATACAAACGAGCCACTGCATTCTAGTGACATTGTGATACTGCTGCCCTTTAGAACAAATTATTTCATTCTTACGCATGTATGTATGTGTTTATATTTTTATATACATATGTTATATGTATGTGTGTATAATCTTGAAAATGACGCTCTCCGGCGACGCACAAACACACAAACAAACACTGAGATAATAAATATTACACACACAGAATAAAAGGAGCAGATATTTACGATTCGACGGCACGGCCGTCGTCATCAGAATCTAATGATATATATATATATATATATATATATATATATATATATATATATATATATATATATATATATATATATATATATATATATAGGAAAGAGGTAACATAGATGTTTTAGGCCTCTGCGAGGTGAGATGGAAGGATAGCGGGGATTACTGGAGTGACAATTATAGAGTAATATACAGCGGCGGTGACGAGAGCCAACGAGGGGTTGCCGTAATTTTAAATAAAGGGGTAGGAAGAAGCGTAGTCAACATAGAGCAAGCGACAGATAGAATTTTACTCGTAGAGATTAAAGCAGAGCCGACGAACTTGGTCATTATTCAGGTATACATGCCACCGAGCAACCACAAGGAGGAAGAAGTCGATAGGATGTATGATGAGTTAGAGGATATCATCGCGAATGTTCCTGCAGGGAAACATTTGATAGTGATGGGGGATTGGAATGCGACGGTAGGCGAAGGAAGAGATGGTGGTGAGGTGGGGGACTATGGGTTAGGCACGAGGAATGAACGCGGGGAGAAAGCAATTGAATTCTGCAGGAGACAGGGGATAGTCATCACTAACACATGGTTTAGACACCACAAAAGGCGTAGGTATACATGGAAAATGCCAGGTGACTCAAAAGGTATCAGTTAGATTATATTATGGTTAGGCACAGGTTTAGGAACAGTGTGATAAATTCGCACAGTTTCCCAGGAGCGGATGCGGACTCAGACCACAATGTAGTTTTTCTGAAATGTAACGTATGTTTCAAAAAGATAAGGCAAGGGCAGTGGGTTAGGAAATGGAATTTAGAAGCATTAAATGGATTAACGAGGAAGGAGTATCAGCAGGCTGTAGAGAAAATGATGAATGACGGTAAAGAAGTATCGTAGTACTATCGAAGAAAAATGGGAAGGTATCAAGAAAGGGATATTGGAAGCCGCTAAAGACACTATAGGAACCATTAACGGGAAAAGGATAAGGAAACCATGGGTAACGGATGAGATGATTGCAAAGATGGATGAGAGAAGAAGGTGGAAAAATGTACACACAGAGTTAGGCAAAATGAAGTACAAAGAGTTAAACAATAAATTGAGAAGGGCCACAAATAGAGCAAAAGAAGAATGGTGGAAAACGCAATGCGAGGATATGGAAAGTTTACAGAAGAAGGGTGAAATTGGTGCTCTATACAGCATGGTTAAGTTATTATCGGGAAGTAAGAAGGCAAGATCTGTGCTAACAGTGAAAGATAAGTGGGGTAAGATAATAGTTGAACCAGGAAAAATCCAAGAGAGATGGAAGGAATATATAGAAACACTGTATGGTAAAGAACTTAGGCCGACAAGGTTAGACATAGAAAAGGAACATGACGTAGAAGAAGATAGCTTAGGTCCAGGCATACTCGACGATGAAATAGAAAGGGCATTAAAGGAGATGAAAGCAAATAAGGCCGTGGGGGTGGACAATATTCCTGTAGAAATGTTGAAATGGTTAGGGAAAGATGGGAAGAAGGCCATATATGGACTGATTCTTAGTATCTATGAGGAAGGAATCAGGCCGGAAGATTTTGTGAGATCGGTGTTAGTTCCTATTCCAAAAAAGGCAAAGGCTTCGTCATGTGAGGATTACAGAACAATAAGTTTGATATCCCACGCAGCTAAAGTTATTCTCAGGATCATCAACAAAAGGATAGAGAGTAAGGCAAATGATTACTTAGGGGATGATCAGTTTGGGTTCAGGAGAGGAAGAGGTACGCGTGATGCCATTGCAGTAATGAGATCACTAGTCGAGAGGAATATAGAATACAATCAGGACGTTTTTGCCTGTTTTGTAGATTTCGAAAAAGCGTTTGATAGAGTTAATTGGGAAAAATTAATGCGTGTATTGCAGAAAATAGGAATGGATTGGAGGGACAGGAGACTGATCCGCAAGCTGTACATGTCTCAGACTGCTCGGGTGCGAGTGGGGAACGGAGAGTCCGGATGGGCAGTGTTAGGAAGAGGTGTAAGGCAGGGTTGCCCATTTTCCCCGGTACTGTTCAACGTATATGTAGAGGAAATGATTAAAGAGGCATGGGAAGAACTGGAGGTAGGAATGAAAGTCGGAGGGGAATTCGTAAAATCGGTTAGTTTTGCTGATGACCAAGAATTAGTTGCTCAGTCAGCCAAGGGGTTGCAAGCATTGCTGAGTGAATTGGAGGTTCAGTGCGATAAATATGGGATGAAAATCAATATTAGTAAAACAAAGGTTATGCGATTTTCCAGAAAGAAAAAGGCTAAGCTAAATATTAAAATAGGCCGGGAAAAAATAGAGCAGGTAGAACAGTTTACATATCTCGGAAGTGTTTTGGACCAACACGGTCAAAGTGGTAGGGACGTAAGGAGAAGAATTGCGCTAGGCAAGGAGGCCTTCTCAAGGAGGAGGGAGTTGATGACAGGGACGTTGAGTAGGGATGTTAAGACAAGACTCGTAAAAACTCTGATATGGAGCGTAACTATGTACGGCGCAGAAACGTGGTCGCTGAAGCAGGAGGATAGACGTAGATTGGAGGCTTTTGAAATGTGGGTGTGGAGTAGAATGGAGAAGGTGAAATGGACAGAAAGGAAAACAAATGAGGAAGTACTAGAAATGGTGGGGGAGGAGAGGGGTTTGTTGAGAGAAATCCTATGGAGGCAGGAAAAATGGATGAAAGGCGTATTGAGCAGTAGTGGAATGTTGAAGAAAGTAATAGAGGGGAGAATGTTGGGCAAGCGAGGTAAGGGCAGGAACAGGATAGGGATGTTGGACGGGATGAAGGGAGGAAGGAAGTACACCGAGATGAAGAGGGACCTGATATAGATTAGTTTGCTAGGTGGGGAGTCACAAAATGTTTACTTGATAGTTGTGTCCATCCAAAAACCTACCTTAACCGGTAGATTACCTAATAATAATAATAATATATATATATATATATATATATATATACTAGTAGTATATATATATAATTGCTCCTGGTAGGGGAATCATTGTTGGTGGTTGAATCATCAACTTGGCCCACGTTCCGAATGCAAGTTATAGATTGAGCAGGCTTGAAAAAGGACAAAATAGGTAAATTATTGAAAGCAATGGACTGGGATTTTAACTCAGCGTTAAGTAGACCCATTACAAATAATATACATGTGAAATCGATGACGCGGATACGGGATACTCGAGGAGCGGGCGGGATGGGAATACAAGGTTTGTATAAAAAGTATCGGTAACAGGTTTACCTTTAACATTCATTTAAACCCTCCCATGGACTACAACCTTGACGTGATGGAAGGGCTTGTGCGTTCCGATGACCCCTAGAGCTGTACTGGCGGGAGTAATAATAATTGCTCCTGGTAGGCTCACCCATGCCAAATAGGTCGAAGGTTAGGAGCCAGACGAAAGGTAGTCCACGCAGCGTCTGTTCCTCAGTGAGGCGGCTACAAAGGCGTCTGACCCCAGTGGGGCGGCCATTAAGTGATGGTGTCACGTTAAAAACACTATTGAGGAAGGCAACGGGAAACCACCTCAATTATCATTCCCAAGAAAATAATGATAGACCCAAAACAGAAATTGAGTCCTGGCAACTGCGGGACTCGGCCCAAGAGGCCGTGTGTCGTGCCCGGCAGCGGGGGAGGCAAGGCTTCCGCGGTCGTCATCCAACGAAATCCTTGCGGGGGAGAAATAACAGCGGCAGGACAGAAGACGCAGAAGAAGACGAAAGTAGTTATAATAGGAACATGGAACGTCAGGATAATGTTGAGGACATGAAAATTAGAAAATATTAAGCGAGAGATGGAAAGAGGTAATATAGATGTTTCAGGTGCCTGCGAGGTGAGATGGAAGGATAGCGGGGATTACAGGAGTGAAAATTATAGAGTGATATACAGCGGCGGGGACGAGAGCCAACGAGGGGTGGCCGTAATTTTAAATAAAGGGGTAGGAAGAAGCGTAGTCAACATAGAGCAAGCGACAGATAGAATTTTACTCGTAGAGATTAAAGCAAAGCCGACGAACTTGGTCATTGTTCAGGTATACTTACATGCCACCGAGCAACCACAAGGAGGAAGAAGTCGATAGGATGTACGATGAGTTAGAGGATATCATCGCGTGTGTTCCTGCAGGGAAACATTTGATAGTGATGGGGGATTGGAATGCGACGGTAGACGAAGGAAGTAATGGTGGTGAGGTCTATAATAAATTATATATTATATTATTATTAGGTAATCTACCGTTTAAGGTAGGTTTTTGGATGGACACAACTATCAAATAAACATTTTGTGACTCCCCACCTATCAAACTAATCTATATCAGGTCCCTCTTCCTCTCGGTGTACTTCTTTCCTCCCTTCATCCCGTCCAACATCCCTATCCTGTTCTTGACCTTTCCTCGCTTGCCCAACATTCTCCCATCTATTACCTTCTTCAACATTCCACTACCGCTCAATATGCCTTTCATCCATTTTTCCTGCCTCCATACGATTTCTCTCAACAAACCCCTCTCCTCAACCACCATCTCTAGTACTTCCTCGTTTGTTTACCTTTCGGTCGATTTCACCTTTCCCTTCTTCTTCACACCTACATTTTAAAAGCCTCCAATCTACGTCTATCCTCCTGCTTCAGTGACCACGTTTCCGCGCCGTATATAGCTACGCTCCATATCAGACTTTTTACGAGTCTTGTCTTAACATCCCTACTCAACGTCCCCGTCATCAACTCCCTTCTCCATGAGAAAGCCTCCTTGCCTAGCGCAATTCTTCTCCTTAGGTCCCTACCACTTTGACCGTATTGGTCCAAAACACTTCCGAGATATGAAAACTGCTCTACCTGCTCTATTCTTTCCCCGCCTATTTTAATATTTAGCTTAGCCTTTTTCTTTCTGTAAAATCGCATAACCTTTGTTTTATTAACATTGATTCCCATCCCATATTTATCGCACTGAACCTCCAATTCACTCAACAATGCTTGCAACCCCTTGGCTGACTGAGCAACTAATGCCTGGTCATCAGCAAGCCTAACCGATTTTACGAATTCCCCTCCGACTTTCATTTCTACCTCCAGTTCTTCCCATGCCTTAATCATTTCCTCTACATATACGTTGAAATGTACCGGTGACAATGGGCAACCCTGCCTTACACCTCTTCCTAACACTGCCCATCCGGACTCTCCGTTCCCCACTCGCACCTGAGCAGTCTGAGACATGTACAGGTGGCCGATCAGTCTCCTGTCCCTCCAATCCATTCCTATTTTCTGCAATATACGCATTAATTTTTCCCAATTCACTCTATCAAATGCTTTTTCAAAATCTACAAAACAGGCAAAAACGTCCTGGTTGTATTATATATTCCTCTCGATTAGTGATCTCATTATTGCAATCGCATCACGCGTACCTCTTCCTTTCCTAAACCCAAACTGATCATCCCGTAAGTAGTCATTTGCCTTACTCCCTATCCTTTTGTTGATGATCCTGAGAATAACTTTAGCTGCATGGGATATCAAACTTATTGTTCTGTAATCCTCACATGATGTAGCCTGGAAGTGAAGCCATGATGAAGCAGGAGGATAGACGTAGATTGGAGGCTTTTGAAATGTGGGTGTGAAGAAGAATGGAGAAGGTGAAATGGACCGAAAAGAAAACAAATGAGGAAGTACTGGAGATGGTGGGTGAGGAGAGGGGTTTGTTGAGAGAAATCCTATGGAGGCAGGAAAAATGGATGAAAGGCGTATTGAGCGGTAGTGGAATGTTGAAGAAGGTAATAGAGGGGAGAATGTTGGGCAAGCGTGGAAAGGGTAGGAACAGGATAGGGATGTTGGACGGGATGAAGGGAGGAAAGAAGTACACAGAGATGAAGAGGGACCTGATATAGATTAGTTTGCTAGGTGGGGAGTCACAAAATGTTTACTTGATAGTTGTGTCCATCCAAAAACCTACCTTAAACGGCAGATTACCTAATAATAATATATATATATATATATACACACACTCACATATGTGTGTGTATACATATGTATAAATATCTTGAATATCTTTGTTTATGTTTATATATATACGAGTACACACTCACAGACACACACGTATATATATATATATATATATATATATATATATATATATATATATATATATATATATATATATATATATACTACCTTGAGCAAAAGGTTCCCAGAATAACCACTGTGTGGCGCTCCCATCGTTCCGATTTGAGTTCTGTTTTTTTGTTAAATTGGTACATCTGTTGTTGATATTCCCTTTAAATCTTAGTGTCATAACTTGACATTTGCAAAAGTTACGTAGCCAAGAGTACATTTATCTCTGTGTGTGTTGGCGATTTTTTACAATTGCAGAAATGGATTTAAATTTTCAACAACGAACTTGTATTAAATTTTGCGTAAAAAACGGATAGTACGGACGGAACGGAAAACAGGTAGTGGGGGAGGGGTGAAGGAGGGGTATATGGAGGAGGAGAAAGCGGAGCGGAGAACAGGTGGTGGGAGAGGGGTGAAGGAGGAGGTTATGGAGGGGGAAAGGGAGGCCAGAGGGGAGCGGAGATGGAATAAGGAGGATGAGGAAATAGTAACAAGCGACACAGAAAACTAACAATTCATCCACAGATCCCACAACACCCATGACCAAGGCATCAACTCACCAAGTCATCATAAGGGCTTGACAAGTCAAAACACAGGACAAGGATGACAAAATGTATGCGGATGAATAAATTGTCCCACCACCTCGCAAGAAACAAATCCACCTCCATCCATCTCAGCCCCACCCCCCCATTTAGTGAACGACATTCAGACCCGGATGTTGATTGGCTTTACACAGCCATATAAATGCCAATTCCATTATTTTTAATTTTATAGGGTTATCGGATGGGGGAAGGGATGCTAGCACGGAAACATTGTAACAGTGGTTGAAGGGGGTGTTGTGGTGGGAGGCATGTTTTGGGATGGGAAGACCCGCGGACGGGGAGGAGGGATTACATGAGGCGCGATGATTGTTCACCCTGAGGTTCAGGGGTGTAGAGCACTGGCCTATATAAAATGCCGGGCAGAGTTTGCAAGTCAGAAGATAGATTACATTCTGAGATGTGCATGAGGAGTGGGGGAAGGGCGGGAGAGAGTTAAAAGGTGGGATGGAGAGGGGTGGAGTGGTGAAAATAGGACAAGTTTTGCATCTAGCTCGCAAGCACGGAGTGGGTGTGATTCTGGGGGTGGGAGGGGATTTGGAAAGAGGCTTGGTGGATTTGAGGAGATCTGATAGGTTGGCGGTCCGTTTGAAGGTAACAGAAGGGCATTTAGGAAGAAGGTTGGACGAAACGTTGTGATTTTTGAGGATGGGGTACAGGTCTTTGAGGATGAATTTAAGGGACTGGATGCCAGGAAAGTTGGTGGTGCATATTGAGAGAGGGTGGGAGTCTGTGGTTGAGGGAGGATTGCGGGTGTAGGATTGTTTTAGGATTTTTTTTGTGAAGGAGAGAATCTGGGTATCCTCGTTGGAGGTGGGAATGGTGAAGGTTGTTGAGGTATTTGTTGAGGGATTCGGGATGGTTGCAAATGCGGTGCCCGCGGATAGAGAGGGAGTAAGGGATTGAGCGTTTGGTGTGGTAGGGGTGGCAGCTGTTAAAATGAAGGTATTGTTGTTTGTTAGTAGGTTTAGTATGTACGAAGGTTAGAAATTTATTGTTAGTTAGGGAAATATTTACATCGAGGAAAGTGATCCGTGATGTTGAGATGTTGGAAGTGAAAGAAAGAGATGAGGAATCATTAAGTTGGGAGATGAAGGAATTGAGGGAGTCTATCTTATGTGGCCAGAGTAGAAAGATGTCATCAATGTACCGGAGCCACAGAAGGGGTTTAAGAGGGTAACTGGAAAGGAACTTCTCTTCCAGGACACCGAGGTGGGGGTTAGCGTATGACGGGCTGAATCTACTTCCCATGGCACAGCCCTTAATTTGGAGGTAAAAATTGTCATTAAAAGAAAAAGAGTTACGGGTGAGGATGATGTTAGAAAGGTCAATGAGAAAATCGGTGCTTGGAGTTTGAGGGCTGGGGCGTTTGGAGAGGAAGTGGCGTAGGGAAGCAAGGCCTTCTTCGTGAGGAATGGAGGTGTATAGGGATGTGACGTCAATTGTGGCCATAATGATCTTGGTGTCAGAAGGGAGGGAAATTAAGTGGAGCAGATTGAGGAAGTGGTAGGTATCTTTGACATAGGAGGGTAACGCGTGAACTAAAGGTTGGAGATAGTGGTCGACGAAGGCGGAAATTCTTTCGGTCGGGGAGTTGCGGTAGGAGACTATAGGACGCCCTGGGTTTTCGGGTTTGTGGATCTTGGGGAGGATATAGAAGTGGGGGGTGTTTGGATGGGAAGGTGAAAGGAGGGAGATGTCACTGGGGGATAGGTTTTCATTAGGGCCGTTGTCGCGGAGGAAAGCGATAATATCCTCTTGGAATGCAGGGTTAGGGTTAGACGGAATATGTTTATACGAAGAAGTATCTGCGAGTAGTCTGTTAGCTTCTTTTAGGTAATCAGTGGTGTTTAAGACTACCACTGTTGATATATATATATATATATATATATATATATATATATATGTGGGTGTGTGTATAATTTAAATGAATTAGTCGACACAAACGCAGAAACAGAAACATTAAAAAGAGGGTCTCACTGGGTCTCGAATTTTCGGTGGTGCAACCACCTTTCTCAACGCTTATACCGCTCTTGAACTCTTGATTTTCTCATAGGAGACTCACCATAGGCCTTGGTTAACATGTTACACACTTTGTTTCGCTCTTGACGCAAAATTTGATACAGAGTCTTCGATCAATTTCTTTTAACAAACGAAAATCGCCGAGCTAATAAAACACGTCTTACCTTAGTGATTGTCACAGACAAAGTCCACAATGAAAACAACTGAAAGTTTTATCATACTTCAGGGGCATGTATACCAACATAATAAAAAAAAGTTTGATAATATATAGAAATATGCCTGCCGCGGTAATCCTGGGGGTAGAGCTTTGGACTACTGACCGTAGAGTCCCGGGTTCGATTTCCGGGAAAGGCACTCCGGACACCTTCAGCTCCAGCCAAGCCATGTGATTTTTCGGGTACCAGATTTTCCTGGGAAACCATAACCGGTACATGGAAAGGAATTGGCCCCCCTACCCTGATGTGTGAATATTCACTCGCCGTCGGGCTTAGTACTGGGTGAACTCTACCATCACCTACCAAACCGACTTTCGGGTTGATTACAGTGTTTATTATTAATAGTATTAAAATGAAATACTATTCAGACATAGACAAAAAAAGTTCTTCTCATTATAATTCTGTATTTGAAACGTGAAAATGCATATGTATCCGTTTCATTTCATAAATATTCACCTGAAACAAACTCCTCATTGCATGATAGTGTGATTGTTTGCGTCTGTACATGCGTAAATCGTCTTTACCTTCTAGTTTTTTTCTTTGAATGGTTGTGCTTTTTTCATTGGAAAGCCTTTCATAGTTAATGATTCATTACGCGAAACGTGTACCGATATTTGAATATGCGAGAGCATGGGGGTACAAGCGCTAGGTTTAGCAAAATTTTCCCTTTAAATGTTTTTCCTTTTCGCCTGCTCGTTGGGTAATATTTTCTCTGTGCTTACTCCGCATTTTTTACTGTCTCATGTGAAACAGCGTATTCTTGTTTGCAATAAGGTCTTCATGGCCTCGCTCAATGACTTTCGCAGGGTTTCAGTCAACGTGTCGTGACAACTCGCAGACCTCAAAGGTTACATTTTTTGAAAGAATATCTTTTTCTCCTGAGCTACTGCCCGAAGCCCTCCCGTTAAAACCTAAATGGATGTAGAATGTTATCCAGCATTTATATGAGCATAAAATATACAGGACTGTAAAAAGACTATGCGCTGCATAATAATTAATGGCATTCTAGAGGTTAAGGGAGGTTTTGGATGGACACCGATTGAACAACAGGTACTTTCAAACATGAACACAACCCAATATCTAAGCTTAAAATACCCTCCTCTTCAAATCGGCATACTTCCTTCCTCTTTTCACTCCATCCAACTCCTATCCCCTCTCATTCGTCGCTTGCCTAACGTCCCTCTAAAGCAGCCTTCAACATCTCATCGCTAATCAAAATCCTCTGCACCCATCTTCCCGCATCCTTGGGATTTCTCCTATCACCATACCTATGATTTACTCGTTTGTTTTCCTTTCAGTCCAACTTTTCCATTCTCCACACTCACATTTTAAAAGACTTGAATCTGTATACTTATCGTTTTACTTCAACGGCCATATCGCCACGCTCCACATAAAATATTTAACGAATCTTTTCTTAACACCCACACTCAACGGCCTCATCATCAATTCCCTCCTTGAGAAATCTTCATTGCCCAACGCAATTCTTCTTCTTACGTAGTATCCTTACTACTTAGACCATTTGGGTCGAAAACTCTTCCGAGTTTCATAAAAACTTCCACCTGCGCTAATTGATTCCCTCCAATTCCGATGCTTACCATAGCTTGCCTGTTTCTCGAAAACTCCATAACTTTTGGTTTGTTTACACATATTTGAGTAACATATCTATCACAGTGATTTTCCAATGCCCCTGGCTTACTAAATCTCTTTAGGCTTGGTCATCAGCAAACCTAACCGATTTTACGAAATCCCCGCCGACTTTCATTCCTACCGCCAGTTCTTCCCATGGCTCTTTAATCATTTCCTCTACACATACGTTGAACAGTACCGGTGACAATGGGCAACCCTGCCTTACACCTCTTCCTAACACTGCCCATCCGGACTCTCCGTTCCCCACTCGCACCTGAGCAGTCTGAAACATGTACAGGTTGCGGATCAGTCTCCTGTCCCTCCAATCCATTCCTATTTTCTGCATATACGTTGAATAGTACTGGTTATAATGGGCAGCACTGTCGTACACCTCCTCCTAACACTGCCCATCCGGGCTCTCTGTCTCCCACTCGCACCTGATAGCAGTCTGGGGCATGTACAGGTTTCGTATACATATCCTATCCCTCCAATCTAGTGACCTCCGTGATATTTCTGCATATATCTCTTTTTAGTAACCTCATAATTGTTGAAGCATCACGCGTGTCCCTCCCTTTTCTGAACCCCTAACTGATCATCCCCCAAGTCATCGTTTGCCCTGCTCTCAATCCTCTTGTTTATCATCCTGCGAACCACTTTCGGCGTGTGGGATTGGAAAGAAAAGTAGATAATAGATAAATGCTGGAGTGTGACAGTTGGTACTCATCCACTTCCTTTATCAGCGGCACGGCGCCATCCACCACCGCACTGGGGCATAAGTATTTAACTATTACTGATGTGTGTGCCCTAAATTATACGAGTAGGTAGGGTTTTCATAATAAAATGTATTTTAACAACCCAATAAGCGAAAGAGTATAAGCGGTTATTGTTAGATGTAAAAATTAATTCTTCTAGGAAATGCAACGGACAGTTCAGGAAAACAATTAGGCGTTTCTCAAATTGGTATTTCACGGTGCTTGATCCCATCGAACGTTATATCGATAATATTGATTCGAATTGTCACATCTGCAGTCTTCCGATATGCCGATAAGCTGTATGGACCATTTCAGGTGATCCCTGCCCACCCGACGACAATGAAGTCATTTCCTCAATGTTATGATGGCTGATTGGATTGGATTGCTGATCCATGCTCTCGCGCTGCCGTCGGTGTCGCCGTGTTCACCCGCTTGTACCGCACCGAGCGCCCGAAGGTGTAGGTCTTCCTTTCGTGGCCAAGGTGACTTCCTCTCTGATCGATTCGGTGCTTCCTGCCCGGGCGACAAACTTTTCAGGATATCTCCTCTTGGTGAGGGTGAAAGAAAGAGAAAACAACTTTGCACTTCCACACACTTTTAATACAACACGACCATGGTTTCGATGCTGCGCAGCATCATCATCAGGATCACCTGATGATAATGCACAGCATCGAAACCATGGTCGTGTTGTATTAAAAGTGTGTGGAAGTGCAAAGTTTTTTTCTCTTTCTTTTACCCTCACCATGAAGGAATTCCACAAAGTTAAGCCTGAAACTGTTAGCTTTATATCTCCTCTTCTTCATCTTCTGCGTGCTCCTCCAGGAGTGTCGCAATTTGACCTCTGGAGGGGGGAGCGCTCTCAAACGCTTCCGAACTTCATGCTTTGGAAATATTTTTGGAATTATAAATAAAGCTGTATCGGAAGACTTGCCATGAAAATAGACACTCTAAGTTAGTATTATCGACGAGTTTCTGTACGGAATCCAGTAAAAGTCGTTATTTAAAAAAGGAGTTATGGAACAAAAATCAGCACGGTTTCCAAAAGGGTAGTTCTTGCGAGACACAACTTGCGCTTTTTGATCGTGACATCCTCCTTTTCGGAAAGAGGAATGTTCCAGTGAACGCGGTTTTACTATATTTTAAGAAAGCCTTCGACCAAGAACCTCATAGTAGACTACTCGCAAGGCTGTAAGCATATGTCATAGATGAAAATATCCTGGGTTGGATTAATGACTTTTTGAACGGTCGGATTTAAAGTGGTGTCACAGATGGAGTTAGCTCAAACTCAGTAGAAGTCACTTCAGGTGTTCCCCAAGTGTCATCGGACCTCTTTTATTCCTACTTTACGTTAAAGACATTGACTCCGTAGTCACCAGTAATACACGTTTATTTGCCGACGACGCAGTGGTTTACCGTGATGTCCGTGATCCTGAGGACGTAGCAGCTTTATCAGATGACCTCAATGCTATACAACGCTGGTGCGACAATTCGCAATCAGAATTAATCTTAAAAAACTGCGCAGTCATACATTTGTGGAACAGCAGCCAATCCCTCCCGAACGCCTGCAGCATCGGAAACACAGAAATGGAATGTGTGTACTCGATTAAATACCTAGGCGTTACCCTCACTGAAGCCCTCTCCTGTGTGAAATACATACATATGTGGACGACCTAACAAAAAATTAGGATTCATTAGAAGAGTTTTGGGTAAATGTGACGAAAAGGTCAATGATAAATGTTATCTGTCGCTGGTCAGGCCTTATTTAGATTATGCTGCAATATTCGATTCGATAATTATCAAATTATGAATGGCTCAAAATCATCTCTATCGATGCATATTGGCCGTCCCTATCTTCGACTTTGTCGGCCGCCTTCATCTTTCGTCGATTTAATCCCCCTTCCCGCGAGCCACTTAGACTTTCTCACCCCTTTCCGGACGCTCCGCCCCCGCCCATCCTCCTTGTTTTTTTTATCGGACACCTGTGACGGCGGAGGTTATTGAGGGAATTGCATCGGGAGTGATGAATCATTGATTATCGATACGAATTTCGTCGGCGGAAATCGCCGTGGTCGCAAACGATGTGTATCCTTGGGCGGGTAAGAGATTGAGGTCACGCGGTAATTTACAATCAATATTTTCAATCAGTTGGTTGAAAACTATCGTGTCGATTTTTTATGCCACTCTTATCTATATTATTCTTTGGCGATGCATTAATCAACGTTCCGGTTAGACTGCATAGCTATTGACCAATGAGCGTGTACATATATTTCGGTGGGCTGTTTAGTCTGCTTTAAGAAGGTTAGACACCGAATTCCGCTTCATTAGGCAAAGACTTCATGCCACCCACATTTATTTGACTTTGGACACTGGAAATACATATAGTCAAGATCGAATTCAGGCACATTGAAACAAAGGAATGGGAGCCAGGATTTCGAAAAGTAAGTCAAAGCCACGGTGACTTCTTGGGATAAAAGGGACGAGTGCTTGTCTAGTAATTAAGCGGTTCAATTTTGCTAATTTAAGAAGTTTACTATCGGTATCATATTTCTCCGTTTAGCACTTGCCTCATATCTATTCGTTAGGAAGTATCACGGCATAGCTAACTACGAGGGCAGGCTGAAAACTAATGCAAACACATGCATGTAGACCACAAACAAAATGACCTTCAGAAGCACTCATGGTGGCACGTGGAAGTAATATTCCCCCTCAATACGCATGCGCAGGTTTGAGGTCGTTACATTCATCCAATGTATTTCGAGAAGCTGAAGTATGGAGACGTGTTCGAGTGGTATGTCGACGCGAGTTAAACAGCGTGACTTCAAAAGTGACTCCTACTGGGGTTCATCGTCGTTTAAAGGCTGTTTAAGGTGACTATGTTGTTGATAGGTCTACTGTAAATCGATCGGTATAAAAATTTCGTGGTTGCGAACCTGGAAAAGCTAAGTAATTGTTGATGAAACACGCAGCGGACGTCCGATCACTGCCACAGACGATAAACATCGCGTACTCGTCGAAGATTTGATTCAAAATGACCGGCGAATCACTCAAAAGCGTATCGCAAACCATATTGGAATATTCAAGGAAGAAATTTGTCGTATTTTAGGCAGCCTGGCGCCAATAATCTTGCAACATGACAACGCTCGTCCATACACCTTGCGCGCAACTGGAGAGGCTCGACGAAACCTGAAATTTGAACCGATTCCACACCCTCCTCATTCCCCCGATCTTGCGCCTAGCGATTTTTTTTTCTTCAACCGAAGAGACACCTCAAGGGTAATCATTACACCTCGGACGATGAGGTGAAGGCCTCTGTCATGTCCTGGATTCGAGAAAAGTCGGAAGAGTTTTTCAGAGACGGAATGAAAAAAACTTGTTACACGTTTGGAGAAATGTGTTAGCTTTAACGGTGACTAAGTTGAAATATAAATGTATGATTTTGAAACTTAGGAATTGTACTTTAATTTACTTTTTGACCGATCTTGCTATTGGTTTTTATTTGTGGTTTACAAACATGTGTGCATTACCCTTCAGCCTACGCTCGTACTTGTGCTTTTATGCGCACGCTTGCAAATCTCTTAGAAAGGTATTTATGTACATGAAGGAAGTAACTCGCATATTTTGATAGGTTTGTAATGTAAAAGTCTTCAATCTTATGCCACATTAAATTGAGCGATCAGAATAACATTGTCCGACCACGGTAGGGGTAAATATATTCGGGTCAAAATTAGTCGGGTGTGTTTTCACCCCCTGCCACACATCCTAGCAGTGGCTTGCAGGATACTCAAAATTAAAAAAATATACAACAAAATAAATTAATCCAACTGGTTAGATGTGTTGAAATAAATAATGTTTCAGTTGATATTAATAATAATTTAGAGTTTTCGTTGGGAAAGTCTAAAAATATTCAATCAATGTGTTTGTTAAATTTTCAAATCAAAGAAGCGATGTGGCTTTCTTTCTTCATTGTATATGTATGTAGTACTCGTAATAAAGTCATCGAATATTGTACAATTGTGAATGTAGAGTGGAAAAAGGAACTGGGCGATTACATGTTTATCATGGATGAAACGTCACCAGTAAAGTGGCAGAAGGTGAATCTAATAAACGAATATTCAACGATACGCATTTGCAAACACAAAATTGAAGCACGAATGAAACGCGGTTTAAATACCTTTAAGAAAAAAAGGCCCGAACGCGGAATGAATTCTATAATCTAGTTAATGTTCTTAGGAAATGAAAAAGGAATTATTTCAATAAATAGTATTTTACTATAATGTTAAGTTCATAAATGAGTTTCATATCTACTCGTATTTTAATAATATTTTTATAACTTACATGTACAATTTTATCTTCGTTGCAAGTTTTTTGGATGGTTGAATTTCGTCTCGTTCATACTACTTAGGTGTCAAGTGAAGTAATGCTTTAACTAACTGCAAATGAATTTCAGCAAAATTTCTTAATAAAAGTCTTGCTACTATACGGACTCACGTTGCTCACTTACGGACTATATGCTCACAAGATTCAACAATGCACATATGTTTCGTAAATGTCACGTAGAAATCACAGTAATGCTACGAAGTTGGTTTGGTTGTTTTTCGATATTATGAATTTATCAAGCAAATAAAGCCCCATTTTTTGCAAAGATTAGACTCGATCTCCAAAAATCGTTTTTACATTTTCATTTGTTTATTTTATCCTTTTGGGCCAGCGTATGCACAAAATATTTTTCATTTAATGTTGCTGCAACGTTTATTTGTAATGAACATCCGCGCATACGGCACTTAAAAAAATAATGTCTTTCTTGTTTACGTGAGAGTCACTCTTCCGCATATTTTCCCGTGTTTGCCTAGCACCAAATCTAGCCCCAGATTAACGAAAACATTTTTTCCCTATTCTTTTGTTTCACTTGCTACTTTCGATACGTAAGCCATAAATTTCAACATGCGAGTTAGTTTTCGTGGGATAAATCGATTCTGTGTTCTCCTCTGACCACTGATCCAAAATCAATAGCCCTCGAAATGAGTAGAGTCAAAATTCTGCATGCTAGGCGAGAATCACATTAAAGAGGCGAAGTCTGATTAAAGCGTGTGGTATATTTTTGGATGTCATCTATTTTCTTCCTACCTACAGGGTTCGTCCGGGAAATAAGTGTACTGAGCTCAGGAAAAAAAAATTTATTACACTTTTACATATCTTAAGCTAATATTCCTCAAAATAGGACCCTTGTGAGTCGATACACTTGTTCCAGCGGCGTTCCCATTCCTGGAACGCTCCCGCGAAGGCATCATCGGGAACCTCTCGAAGACACGTCGTCACGGCCTCTTCGACGGCGTCCAAAGTCCCGTATCGCGTTCCTTTCAAACTCCTCTTTATCTTCGGGAACAGAAAGAAGTCCGGTGGTGCCAAGTCCGGACTGTAGGGCGGGTGCGGCAGCGTTGCCACGCCGTGCTTGGCCAAGAAGTCCGACACGACAAGCGCGGTGTGAGACGGCGCATTGTCGTGACGCAGCCGCCAGATGTTTTTGATCGCTGGCCAGACGCGGGCGACTCGTTTTCGAAGCCTGTCGAGCACTTGGACGTAAAATGCAGCATTTACAGTTTGTCGTTCAGGTACAAATTCGTAGTGGACGAGTCCCCTTTTGTCAAAAAAGACAATGAGCATCATAAACTTATTTTCCGGACGAACCCTGTAGGGTGTAAGCATAGACGAGTTTTTATGAGTATACGTTTTGTTCCGTTTTAATTAAAATAATTTTTGTTTTGGGTCAGCGATTTCTTAGAATTTTAACCAAGTATCGGATCGTTTTCATCCGCTTGGCGTTTCTTACAATGCGTTTAAATCAATGAAGCATAATAATAATAATTTACAAAACGCGATCAGGTATACCCAAGGATGTGTTCTGATTCAAAATGAAAAAAGTATAGTTTTTTCTAAAAAAATTTCAATGATTCATTAAAAATGTCGGTTTTACGAGGCATGGTCGAAAATTTAGGGTCGTTTCTTCGTAAAAAATGTATTCGTTGGAAAAAGGTTTTATTGACGATTTACAAAGTGACTTAACTTTTCCCCATAACCCCCGTTCACTTCTAAGGACTTGTTGTTTTGTTTGTGCTTTCGATTAGACCACCCACGTCTAAGCACGTCCACCTTGTACAGAGTTTGTGATTGTGATCCCTGATTTTCCGTAACAATCCTGTAAATAGTGGTGCATCCAAAAAAAAAGGAAATTTCTCAGTCAGAGCACTAATAGTCACTCGTCGATCAGGTCGCAGTTCTTGGTCCACTTGTTGAACGATTTCTTCGGTCTGGTTACTGAGCCTGCCACTCCACTTTTCATAGTGCACATTTGGGCGGCCAATTTTGAAGTCCTGACATCATTCTCTATCCTTTCCTCCACTCATAACTGTTGGTCCCTCAACTAGGCACAATTTACAATGAATTTGACTGGCTAATGATCCTTTTGCACATAAAGATAGAATTGCAGCACGCACTTCGCAACTGGCAGGAGCAACAAGTTTTGCGGACATTTTTATATGTGTTCACCGACAGGCAAACAATTTTCACACATGGTACCCTGCTAGCCACCACCAGCTTGACAGAGGGTGATTTCACGTCAGACCACTTTTGACACAAAATCATTTTTCCTCCAACCGCGGTCGGACAACATTATTCTGATCTCTCGTCGTTTCGGGCAAAATTACCTCTTGAATATATTTGTCCTACACTTGTTCTCTCTAATTTGATTGACATGATCTCTCCTACCATAGTATGATGAGGGTAATAATACATTTTCCACATCACTGCTAAATAAACCTCCTTCCAATTTATGCAAGAGTTTCAATCGGTAATTTAACCTTCGCTCCGTGAGTGATTTCCAGCCTAGCTGCTATAATGTTTTGGATGCGCTACTAAGTTTATCATAAACATGTTTTAAAAATTTAGCTCCTTTACGCTGCACGCGATCCAATTCGGCAGTCAATCCAACTTGGTGGGGATTCCATATAGTACTAGAAGCATATTGTAAATGAGACCTAACCAGCGATAGACAGCATTTCTTCTTAACCTTATCGTCATAAGGGATGCGTCATTATTTAATTTTAGCCCTGAAAATCGATGATCGGCATGTGAAATATCTGGCCTACAACACGAGTTCTTATTGCTCAATATTCCTTTGACCTAAGGCGAAAATTTCTCATGAATTTTATTTGTAAAGCAGCCCTAAGGATTTTATTGTGAGCACCAATCCACTGCTTTTATTTTAGATATTTTATTACCCTGTAAGCCACTACTAGGGTGTGTGGCAGGGGGTGAATTCTCGCCAGACTAATTTTGACCCGAGTATGACCCTAGTGCGGTCAGACAACATTATTCTGATCCCTTATCGTTTGTGGTAAAAAATGACATTTTACATCTATCTCTTCTACCCACAGATCTCTCTACCTTTATTGAGATTGTCTCGACTACCGTAGTGCGATGAGGGTAAAAACACATTTCAACATCACTGCTAAATAGACTCCCTTCCAATTTATGCAAGAGCTTCAATCTGTAATTTAACCTTTGCTCCGTAAGTGATTTCCAGGCCTAGCTGCTCTAATATTTTGGATTCGCTACTAATTTTATCATAATAACGTTTTACAAATCTAGCTCCTCTACGCTGCACGCCATCCAATTCGGCAATTTATCCAACTTCTTGAGGATCCCAGCATATTCTAAATGAGACCTGACCAGCGACAGATAGTATTTCTCCTTTTGACTTCTTCATCACATTTACCCAAAAATTATACCAAAATTATACGCTTTGCCATAATCTGTCCACTGCAACTCAATATGGCTTGAATGCATTTTTCTTGCCTTCTTTGAATTTCTCAAGACAGCCTTCTCTCCCTTTCCCATGCCTGGGATTCCCTCGTTTTTTGCGTCCATTATGCATTTTCCATTCTCTTCCACGCCCACATCTCATTAACCTCCAATCCTCACTTATCATGACCATGTTTCCGAGTAGCACAATATTACGCCCCGCACTGAAGTTTTTACTAATTTTTAATTTGTTTGCTCCCTGTCACCATCTCTCTCCACATGGAAAAACGTCTTTACCCAATCCAGTGCTTGCGCGCCTTGTTTAACGCTCCCTACCTCTACACTACGCCCATCAACTCCAATCTTTTTTTAGGGATACTATTTCCGAGGAACCTTATTACCTTTCCGACTCGTGTGGTTCTACCTCGAGCTATATCGCAACCCCCAGGCGCACCTTATGAATAAGACGCGTGTGTTTGTGAAGGTGCTAAACAATGGGCAGGGGTTTGTCCTTTCGGCGAACGGGAAATAGCGCTCCTTTGGGTCATTTAGCTGCAGACACATTACCTGAAAACAACGAGCTTCGATCCATCTGTGCTGACGAAGCCTAAAAAAATTTTTTCGACGAGGTTTTCTATGATGACGTCAAACCTATAATTTCCACGTTATCGCGAGTGTATCCAAAAACATGGAAGAGTGTCTCATCTCTCTTTCTATATGCTCTCAGGCGGGGAAATGTCCCTGGAAAGCCTGACTTATCTATCGAAACTTATCCCACCAAGTTTATGAGATAGAAACTGTAGTTGCTACTTAGTGCGCCATTGCTCTCCGATGCAACTTAGCCGTCCAGAACGTATGCACGTAGCTAGGGACGGGAAAGTGAATCGTAATTATCGATACAGCGACATCAATATATTGGAGGACTGTGCGTTTAATTTTTTTTAGATATTTAGATTCGATATTATCGATACATTGCTGTTATTCGAATCATTGCTAATTTGAAACGCGCAGAAATTTATTTCATTGCTTCCGATGAATCTACATATATTCGACTATAAAAACTTATTTTAATAGCAATGGCAAAACTTATTCATTAATCATTGAGTTGTTTAGTTACGTGACCTGAATCAATTATTAAAATACAGTGCACACTCATCAGTATTAGTATACGTACTCTTCCCATAGTGTGGTGAAAAGCACAGTTTGACCCAAGTAAACCTGTGGAAGAGCACCAAGCGTTTTATTCCAGTATAGTATAGGTATAGTCCAGTGTGCAAAAAGGTTTTATCCGTTATGTGAACTTACGATATGTATGTTAATTTAAAAAATATTGAAACCGCTGCGAATCAAAAGCAAATACCAAAAGGAAATATGGAAAATTATGAGAAATTCCATGAGTAAATCGTCACGGTTATCAAATAAAAATGATGCGGACTATAGACATAGAATCACACCAAAGTCACGGAGTTTCCTTGTAATGTATTGTCATCTGTTGTGTACATTACTAAACCCTCTCAACCGTGCCCAATC